>BMAV01023991.1:0-29437 GCA_019973955.1 Trichonephila inaurata madagascariensis | reverse complement strand
CAAAAAATTGAAATTCTTATTAAAAAAAAAAATTTTTTTTTCAATTATTTCTTTTATTTTTTTTTAAATTTTTCCTTTAAATTTATATAATTTCAAAAAATTTATTTGTAAAATTTAATTATAAATTTCACGAATGAATGCAGTAAATATATTTTTGCTTAGAAGAATTTCAAAACTAAATTTAATTTGTGAAAAATATCAGTATATTTTTTTTAAATATAAATTGCTTAGGTAATTCTTGACAATGAGGATTAAAATTTTGTATGGTAGTTAAAAGTTGTGAGCACCTTCCATTAAACTTGTCAAAAACTTTTTTTTAAAAAAAAATTAGTGTTTGTTTAAAAAATGTTTAGATTTTTTTTAATACAAAAAAATTAAATGCAAATCGCGAGCGACTATTTAAACTCGGCTCGTGTTAATTTTTTTAGGGAGAAAGAGAAATAAAGGAAATATAAGAAGTGTTTTAGCTATTAAATAGAGAGCGGCTGATTGGCTATGCGACTGTATGTTGCATCACCATTTTAAGATGATAAATTCGTTTTAAATATTAGACTGTAAGAAGACGGTTCGATTTGGATGTCTGGTAAAGTTGATTTTTTTTAACTAAGATTTTATTAGTCAACTTATTGTTTTGATCGCTCCAGTGACGAGCACATTGACTTTATCTTTGATTATTTATAAAAGACATTTTTAAGAAACTGCTTTCATCTTATTGCCTCCTCGACACAAAAATGTTCACTGCTTGCTTTGCCAAAGTTTGGGTTAGTTTATCAAGAAGTGTAACAGTTCTTCTTTTTACCAGAAAAAAACAAATAAATATGTCTATTATAATAATATATTAAAAAATATTTTTTAGGAATTTCTTTCAATAGATTAAGAATTTAAGAGAATAATCAAATGGGAAAGAAAAATTCAACATTCTTATAGTTAACTCCCACTCTTTCAATATATTTTTCCTCATTCAGCATGCTTTTATGCCGTTCTAAATTTTTTTTGGCAAAAGATTCTATAATCAGCCACAAATTTTTGTTTATATTTCCTTTGAAGTCATCTCCTTTCTTATTCGTACAAATTCGATTTTCATTGCTGTTCTTAAGTTATCCTTTGATCACTTTTGTATTGTTTAAATAAAATTTACACAATTTAAAAAGCCTTAAAAAATTTTGAAAGCAAATTTATTTTTACAAAATGCATGAGTTGAACATAGCTTTTTGTGCATATTTTAGTTACCTTACATATTTGCAATGGTGTAAGAAAGTAAGAGAATTTATGGACTTGATCGATTATCTCTAGAACTACTGGACCACTTTTAATGAAATTTGATATGTACATAAATTGATACAATTAAAAAAATAACCATTCAAAAATTACAATACACATACATGATTGCACGTAACACTCGTGGGTTAATAGGAGGCATGGTAGCTATACAGCTACACAGGTCTTGTATTGTGATGTCCTACTTGAAATAAGGCAATTAATCAGTTCTTTTGGCAATTGGTCCAACTCATTCAACAACGCTATTTTCATTTCCTGGATGGTTCTAGGAGGGGAGTGGCAAGTTTTTATTGTCCTCCCCAGAGCGTCCCAGACATGCTCTATAGGGTTGAGGTCTGGAGACCTGGCTGGCCTTTAACATGGCGAATATCCTCACTCTCTAGAAAGTCGTCGACCTGAATTAACTCACGTTATGGTGCATAAAAATGAACTCGGGACCACATGCCCCCTGAAAAGACGAACATAGGGCTCCAAGACCTCATACCAATCACAGATTCTCTTTCAAAGGCATGGAGAAGAGTACGGCCATCCAACAGGATGCCTGCCCAGACCATTAAACCTTCTCCACCGTAATTGTCGATTTCGTGGACATTGGAGGGTAGGTAGCGGGTCCCTGGTTCTCTCCATAGGAACGTACGGCGGGAATTGGAGTTTAAGCTGAAATAGGACTCATCGGTGAACAGAACGTTCGCCCATTGATGGATACTCCAAACTCTATGCTGTCTGAACCCGGGACGCAAACAGCAGGTCTTCTGGCAAACAACCCTCTCTCATAAAGTTTTTTTGAAACAGTCACCCTTGATACACGGGTTCCTGTCGCTGCATACAAATAAATAGATAGCTGAGAAGCTGTAGCCCCCCTGTGTTACGCCTTGCTATAATCGACAAATTGCGAACTTCTCTGGTAGTCTTGGCTCTTGGACCATCTTGCCCAGGCTTTCTCTTGATGGATTCAGTATCCTGGAACTGTTTTCATAAGTTACACTTGACGCTGGGCGTTAAATTGAACTCTCTATAAATCTGCACTTGGCAATGGCATGTTTCTAGCCTCCTCATAATTCGCCACCTCATTCCATCCCCTAAGCGTTGGTGGTTACTCATTTTTACTGTTACAATTTGAATTGAATCGATTGCTTCAAAATAACACCAGGAAATTCACCGAGGTGTGCTGGCCAACGAAATTCGTCTTAACTTACACGTGCTTATAAGGCCTGTTTTTCGGGTGGCTCCACCTACACACACGTGTACTCTTACGTATTTTCAGTAAAAGATTTGAATTTTTATCTAGAAGGAGTGTTTTTTCATGTAATTCGATAAAATATGCAAGTTCTCTTAATGTATTTCATCAGCGTATTTCTAAAGTATAAGGTTTCTAAAAAGTGTTCTAGTTTATCTTCCTTTAATTTTAAAGAGTAGGATAAGTATTCTACCTTTTTCGTAGTTTTGATCGCAGTTGAAAATGCAGAAAACACACATTTTTCCTTAAAAAATTTAAATACGTAATTAAATTTTTAAAAAAGAATTCTGCATATTTCTTAAGAAATTTCTTAGTTAATTTCTGACATTTAGGATTAAAATTTTCTTTAACAGTCAAGAGTTGAGCATCCTTCGCTGAACATGTCTAAAACATTTTTCTTTTAAAAAAATCAGCCTCGGTGTCTGTCGAAAAAATGCCTCGAAAGATTTTTTAAAAATATTTTTTTAAGTCAACAAAAATTAATCCACACTTGTCAATATTGTTCTCCCATACTTAAAATGAAGTACAATGTCATGTCATGTTTCATTTTTAAGAACGTTCGATGGAGAAAAAAATGCACTGTTTTAAATTTATATTTGTATTTGTTCATTTGTCCATTGTTTTTATGTGCTACCTTTTAGCAATTTTATTTATTTATTTTTTAAACAAAGTTGTGTTAAAAAAGCTATTATTTTATTTATGCTAACGTTAAAAAAAATAAACAATAAAAAAACCCTTTTTTTAAAAGCATTTAAAAGTAAAACCATTTTTCGTCAATTTTGGCAGTAAAAATGTTTGGAAGGAATTTAAAAACCTTAGTTTCTAAATAAAAGATTTGCAGTTTTAATGAAGGAAGTATTATTTTTTTTTATGCCAGAAAAACCAAATATATCCATTATGTGATAATCATACCCATATAAATAAATCTTTCCTTATAAGAAGAATATTTGGAGCTCACGAAGGTGTTTTTTAACAATTAAACATTCATAATTATACGTCAAATTTAATATCATGAATTATACCCCTGTTATTGAGATATGAAGGTAAGCAGTGCAGGGGCAAAGTTCGTATTAAGATATTTATTTTAATTTACTCATATTGAAGAGGAGTATATTTTATGTTATTAGTTTCTTATTTTAATAAATATGTTTAAAATATATATAGCATATGTACAGTTTTAATTTTTTATTTATGTCGAAAGAATATTTATATTTTACATTGTTTATTTTTTTTTTTAATACAACTATAAACAAAAAAAAAAAAAAAAAAAAAAAAAACGACCTACCAAGAAGGAGTTGCCCGATTGTAATGAAATTTCGTATGAGAAGACATCTGTCCCGAATATGCAAATGATAAAAATTTAGTGTCCAATGAATGAATAGCGGGTGATACAGCGCATGGGAAGTGCGCAATCAGCAGTTGTCTATAAGAAGCGATTCTCAATCTGATGGTCAAAATTTCTGTTGCATTGCTATTTAGGATACCTGTCAACGACTGAAAAAATGCTTCACCGCAGGATTCGAGCTCATTGCGAGCAATTGTCCGAGTTTGAAAGAGGTATCATTGGATTGAAAGAAGCAGGTTGGGCAAATTGGAGAATCGCTTGTCATATGAGTCGAAGCGATGCGGCCATTAGAAGATTCTGGCAAGAATGGACAATAGCAGATTTCAGCGTCATGATAGTAGTGGTTGACACCTAGGGTCACAGCAGATCGAGAGAACAGATTGATTGTCAGATCAGCTGTCACAGTGTCTGACTCATCGTTATCAACCATCAGACGTGTAACCCGCACACGAGTGTCCACCATGACCATTCAGAGACAGCTTATAGAGCGAAATTTACACTCGTACCGACCACTACGCCACCTGCCACTCACGCATGCACACTGTGTAGCCAGGTTACAGTGGTACTTGGCTTGATTAAGTTGGAATCACATGCTGACTGGGGGCGTATGGTGTTTAGAGATGAATCCCTCTTCCAACTAGTCCTGACGATCATAGAAGACATGTCTGGAGACTCCCAGAGTAGCGTGTTGATTCAGCTTTAACTATTACACACCTCACAGGCCCTCAACTAGGAGTTATATTCAGAGGTGCCATTTCATTTGACAGCCGGACCCTTTTGGTCGTCACTAGCGGTTAGGCTGCGACATTCTGAGAACTGTTTTACTACCGATCCTTTTGCAGTACCTTGGCCCTTTTTTCAGCAAAATAATGCCATACCGCATACGGCACGTGTTGCTATGAAGTATTTTATAGCTTGTCAAACACTTTCTTGACCAGCCAGATCTCTCTCCAATCGAGTATGTCTGAGGTATGATGTAAAGGCGACTGCATCTACCAGGGAATGTTGATGATATGGCACGACAATTGAAACAAATTTGGCGAGAAATACCGCAGAAGACCGTCAGGGGGCTTTATCTCTCTTCGCCACTTCGTGTGGCAGCTTGCATCCAAGCTAGAGGTGGGTCAACACCTTATTCAGCTCGTTGTTTTGAAACGATGTAACTCTGAAATAAATCATTCCATTTTTTTGAAATTTTAATCGTTTTCTATTCTGTACATAATCATTCTACCCACCAATTTTTGTCTCTATCGAACAACTCGTTCTTGGTGCGTCGTTTTTTTTTCTGTTATAGAGTGTAAATATTTTAAAATGATGCAAAATTGATATATAATGAAATTCTATTTATATTATTGGCTACTATTTCTAAACTCTGCATGTATTGTAGTGGGGATGGAATTGTTTCAGATATTTCTTACTGTACTGTACCCTGAATCTTATTGGTAGATTTGTTTGGCACACCACAGTTACAAGGTTGCTGACCCCAGAACTGGAACACAAATGTTACTCCATTATTGTTCTTCGCTCTTCGCTTAGGTCCGAGACAAAATTGGCAGAATAGAAATGCACTGCAGTTGGTGTGGACGTTGCCGTTATTTAAACTCTTTTTTTTATAATGCTTCCCCAGCATTTTCCACGTAAAACTATTATGCTCTGTTTTCTCGAAGAACAGAAGTCCAGTGGTTGAGTGGTAGTGTATTGCACTTCTACGCCACGTGTACGGAGTTCCAATCTTAGGTTGGGTAAGGTCGACTCAGCCTTTCGTCCCTTCAGTGGATCCATAAATGAGTACCTAGTTTGCTTGGGAACTGAGCAATGGGAGTTTCGCCTCAGACTGATCACTTAACCGAAACATCTGCGCATGCACCCCTGCGCCTTAGGTCACGTAAACTGAAAGAGGCACCATAGGCTTTGGTCCTCATAAATTGTTGCGCCACTGAGTTCAATTAAATTTCTCAAAGAATAGACTTTCGAAGAGGGCATTTTTGAGGTAAATCGTGTTTATGTTAAACTTATTCAAAATTTCTGTGTTGCATTCAGTAAAAAAAATATCTGCATTTTTTTGTATTTTTTTCCTTTCATTTTCATTTAGTTTCAAATTAGATACAAAAAAGCAGGTTGCACCTTAACATTTGGAGGCCACTGTACAGAAAATAAATATATATAATCGATATAATACAATATAAATAGCAAATATATAGAACTTATTTCTTATGTATTCAATCCACTAATATTTTACATTCTATATTAAATTATTAAAATTTCTCAAGCAGCTACTAAAATGTCAGTTTAAATATAGGTGGTTGGAGTAAATCATTATGTCAAAAAACATAATAATTTTAGGAATCTAAGACATATTCACAGAACTGACAAGTACTTGATATATTTTTTGAATTCCCTCCGTTCACAGTTTCTAGGCCGTCAAACTTGCCATGGCAAATTAACAATCTGATTTCATAAAGTTTTTGTTTCACTTTTAATTTTAACTCTTTTATAAAACTATAGATGCTTTAAGTTATGAATACACAGTAAGCGACGCTTTGCAGAACAGACACTTTGTGAGTTTTATGGCATTATAATGTTATAATAGTAGTTCAAGCAATTTTTTAAAAAATAGTGCATACTGTGTAGTTTTTTTTATAGAATTTCATTAAAATAAGATAAACATTTGGAAAATCTAAGGAAATAGATCCCAATGATGCACGTTGCATGTATTTTTCAGTCACAGTTGTAAAGTTGCGGAAAGTATATATGCGTGTCATTTTAGTGTAAATAAGCTACGCCACTTTTGTAACTGGCAGCAATATAATCTTCTATTCGAGTGGCATGTAATGATGCCTGTAAAAAGCTTCAGTCAAAGTGAAGGCAGACTTTATGTGGTTAAAGATGTTAACAACTGTTTTTCCTTTTATTACTGAAAACATTTAAATGTTCATCGTATCATGTTATCACAAAGAATAATTATAGTAGCCTCTATCATATATTTTAGTCTCTAACACTAAAAAGTAGTGTTGCTATATACTTTATATGTATCATTTTATGCACCATAAACACACACTCTCTCACACACACAAAGGAATTCTATATTTTAAAAAAGCAATCAACTTAGTGAGAGAGACGAACCGGAGTTTGAACTAGTGTTGTGCGACGAATGATTGACAAACATATTGTGAAAAATAACTTAACTTCTTTCAATAATAAATATGCAGTCGTAGCGAAATGAATCATTGAACCCTATCAAAATATTTAATATACACTCATTTATTACAAACAGCTTTGAGGTACAGCAAATTAGGGTTAGGTTGAGGATGGTGGGTTGAGGTTACCAGGATGAAATCCAGTCATCTCCTCTAAGACGACTCTACCTAAAACGACGGGCATCTGTCTTATTCGTGGACAATAATTAATAATTAATAATCTATATTCTCTCATTTATTTCTTAAATCTCCTCAAATAGCAATACTCATTTATGTGTATAACAGTTCATTCACAAGGAGAGGACAAATTAAATGACGTCATAAAATGTGCCAGAAGGCAATTAAATTGGAGAAAACTCATGAGAATCTCTTTGTACACTTCAGTTGTTAATATTTTTTGAGAAAATAAATAAGGCTTTATATTACTTTAGAATAGCTTTGTTATTTCATCATCTGTTAAAAATATAAGGGACATTACTATCAGACATTGAAATCCCCATTGCAGTACAACAGGCAAGAGAGAAGTTTAAAAAAAATCAGTGAAAAAGAATGCATTTATAGAAGAATTTAATATGGGGAATTAATACAGTTAAGCCAGTTTCCATTAATTTTTGTGAAGACATCTTACAAGAGACGTAGTAAGTAGAAAATTGTTGATTCTAAAATGATTAAAATTTTTTCTTTTGTAAGGAAAATTTTGTTCGTAATTGTCTGGAAAAAAGTTTTAATTTAAAAGGTACACTTAACGTATTAAGATTTTTTAACTGCATTAAAATCTGCAAAACTAGGGTATTACTTTCCCCTGAAGGAAATTTGTTAAAAAGAAAGTTTTACTTCTTAATTTAATGTATGTCAAAAAGAATTTATCGTAGAATATTTTGACACAATTTCTTCAACAACTTTTAGATTCACAAATAATTGGTCATAACAAAACATGTACCCAAGAAAGAATAAGAAGAACACAGAAATATACTCTATTTTTCAAAAAAGGTATATAATTCAAATTAAAAAAAATTCTATTCAAAAATCATAAATAAAAATGCTTATTTCACTTCAATAGCTATAAAAGCAAATCATTAAATTATTGCTGTCTATTTCTATATTGAAAATATTTTTAATTTACGTGAAAAATTAAGTATTTTAGAGTGAAAAGAAATGAGAAAAGATAATTTTTGGGGGAAAAAAATACAAAAAGTTCATTCAATTTAAATAGAAGACACATAAAAAATATTCAGTGAATTAAAAGAAAAATGTTTATTCAAAGTTCAAAATGATGTAAAAACCAACAAAAAAGAATTAATTTTGTTGGAAAATCGTTGAAAATAGGGGGCGGTAGGCCTTAATGCGATGGGATGCTCTCTCTCTCTCTGACAATAAAATTAACCTCGATAATACTCAAGAGAGAGAGAAATAAAACCTTAATAACAATAACAAATTAACAATGAATTTTAGATTAAGTAAAATTAGACAAAGAAGCAGTTAAATTCAAAGAAACTGGGAGAGTACGTCCGCTCGGAATGAGAAAACTCGTAGAAGTGATGAATTGTAGGGAGCACGAGAAGCGACAATAGCGGGGGTGTACAAGGTACCAACAATCGTGACTGCTGTAATTTAATGCGATTAAAATGTAATGAAAGAAATTAAGTTTATAAGCCCGCAGTGTTAAGTTAATAATATTTGGGATTTTCTTATGCTCTTAAAATATTTTGTTCAAATTCAGTTTTCTTTTTAAAATGATATTTATCCAAAAAGTAGATACTAAAAACACACATTTTTGGAATTCGTTTTTCGTAGCTTCTTTCTCTTTCTCATACCACAAACGATACTTCTTTCATTCTCGTTCCCTCTCTCTCACTCAAATGCTTTCCCCCTTTTCTTTATTTCTATCTCTTCTTAAGAGGTTACAGTACACTTTAAAATAATTAAGTGTAAGACAAATTCTTATTTTAATACAGACACTGAAAAGTAGGATTTTTTTTGCCGACTATCTTTTATCTGATTTAATGTACAACCTCTGACGATAAGGTTCAGTGAATAGTCCGGTAACATTAACGTAGAGGAAATTTTAACACGAAAGTTACCTTACTGTCCTTCAAAATAGTCACTTCCCATAACTATGCACCCCTGAGATCTACTACGCATGTCCTGGAAACTTTGTAAGAAGAGTCTTCTTTTGAAGTGGAGTTCAAAATCCTCGTCACGTTTTCTTGAATGTCAGGAATATTTTCAAATCTCTTTCCTTTCAAAGCGAGTTTGAGCCATGAGAATGGGAAGAAGTCTGAAGGATTGAGATCTGGCGAGAATGGCGGATGCTCAATTCTTACTACATCCTTTTTTCCCAGGAACTGTTTAACGATATTAGCTGTGTGAGGGCGGCGAGAATGGTCGTGTATAAAAAACCATGAAACTTGTTGTGTGTACTGGAGTCGTAACCTGCTTAGACGTTTCATGAAACGGGGCAAAATTACAATGTACCTTGCAGCATTCATCGTCCAGCTATCATGCGTACAGTTAGTCGATGATCTTTTGTGATTAATTTACTCAATTTCTCTATGGGGTTGTCAGAAACACTTTCTTTGTCTTCTCGAAACCGTGTGCACCCCTCGTAAAACCTCTTCATGGACAGTGCTTGATCTTCATAAACACGTACCAGCATCGAATAAGTTTCTGTCGGTGTCTTGCCAAGTTTAAAGTAAAACTTGAAATTGATCTTTCGTTCACTCATTTTCCTGTTCTCAGTTAAGAACTAACGCACTAAACAAGCACTTTGTAAAACAATTTTTACATGGAACACAAACGATGCTCAACTGAACAACGTTGGGAATAAATGGTCAGCACCTGCCTCAAGCAAGTGCAGTATTGGGTTTCGCGAGTGTTGCCAGCTCGGCAGTTATGACTTCATTCACCGAGTTTTATTGTCAGAGGTTGTATACAAATTTTAAAACTTCTTTAAATTTTCTGAAAACAAACTGTTTTTAACATGTGAAATTTCTTAGGGAAATTCTATAATAATAATAAAAAAAAACTTAATATTTTACTTTATATTTCTGTAACCCGAAAATAAGTTTCTACCTTTATTGGTGTTTTTTCTCACTAAAGGTATTCATGAAAATAAGTGTATAGATCCTTCAACCGTCCATCAAAGCCTACTTGCACTACCAATTAAAATAAGTGAAAATGAACATGAATGACATGCAAAAAACGTCATGCATTCAGAAGATTACAATCAATCACTAGATAAATGTAAGTCTAGAATGTGAAATCAAAATTTTTTTGTTGTTATTCAAGGATTTTCATTACTAGTAAATTCAATGCCATGGGCTTTTTCTTTCATAGCCTAATATTACCAGGAACCCTTCTTTTATATATGTGTATAAAAAGAGATATGTATGATTTGAATGCATAATATGAGCAATTATAAGTACTTAAATGTAATAAAAAACTACGAAAACATAATAAAAACTTGATAAAGAAATATATACGCTTATTTTGTAGATCATAAAAAGTAAACTAAAAAATTTTTAAATCAAAATCTTAAATATAGCACATTAATACTTTAACACATCAGAAATTTTAATAAAAGTTTTAATTTTAACATTTATGTTACAATAAAATTTAAGGTTATTCATTTTAAATAATAACACTAAGCTAATAGTCGGAATTCTTGATAAGAAAAGTAACAAATATTATTATACTTTATTAGATGCATTTAAAAGAGGAAAAATGCAAGATATATTTAACAGTAATAAAGGAAATAAATATATGGAAAATGCTTGGGAACTCTCATTCTCTTTTCTTTATTTACTAGAATCTAAGACGCACTTTGTTTCTAGTGTTAATGCTACTGAAAATTGGATGAGGCTTAGAATTGAAGGCAAAACCTTTGTTGCATGGAGGGAAGTTGGTTTCCATCCTTTTTAATAGGACAAATGCAATCGTCCATATTGGCTATTTGCATCTTTGACTTATCCAATTCCGCAGTTTATCTTCAATATTCAGTATAACCTAAGCATCGTTATCTGTACGCACTTTGGAAATTTTTTATACGCTTTCTTTTAATACTTAAACGTCAAAGATATCGGTAATAGCACCAAGAAGAGTTCACTGTGACTCAAGTATGTAAATGGGGGCAATTTTATATGTAGAAGAAAACAGAAACAAAGTAATGAATACTGAACATTTCTCATGGATGAAACAAATATACGTCGATGACGTAAGCAAAAGGATATAATTCTTGCTTGTAAATGTTCAAAAGTCTTTGATAATTGCTTAACATTCTTCAATAATCATTCTTTAAAAAAAATGTTGCATAGCAACTGCATCGCATGACACGAAAGACGACAGCATGTGGGAAAATGGTCATGCCAGCATCTTTTTCGAAAGCTGTGACAATGGAAGTGACAAATCATTTTCAGAACATGATACTGACGATTAGAGTAATTATAGGTTCATGAATGAAAGTTTTTAATGCTGATAAAATATATTAATTATTAACTTCTTATCATTTCTTATTAATTTTTTATTAGTTTTTGAAGTATCGAATATTGATTAACCTTTTTACACAATTTTTTCTCTAAAACGTGTAGAGAATAGAGATGCAGCTTAGAATCGATGACAACATTTTTTCACAAAAACATTTTGAGAATTCGAGTTGTGGTTTAGATTGGAGCAAGTACAGCATGCATCATCCATATCTTCATAAAGTCCTTCCATGCAACCTAAAAGTTCCAATTAATTCCTGGATAAGATAACCTTTATTTTAAAATAACAATAAAACCACTCAGGGAATCTGTCTTTCATAGGTATTATTTTAGGAATCAGAAGCCTTTTTTTAAATAGATGTCAATCAACAAAAATTTACAGTAAATTAAAAAAAATTTTGGCATTTATAAAAAAATCAGGATAACTTTGTCACTCTTAGCATAAGACACTTAATACCTATTTTTCAATTCTATACAGGAATAATACCAACATTTTCGGTGTGAATTGAGTTTGACTAGAATATTTTTGCATTCAGTGCAACTTTTTATGTTAGCTGCTTTCAAAGAAGAAACATAAGGCTTTTTAATTAAAATTTAATTCAATGATAAGTTGTCATATTAATTAACCTTTTTACTGATTTGGGATATCAAGTAAATAAAAAATTTTTTCTATACAGATATAAAAGTAAAAATATTCTGCTCGCTAGAATCTCGCATTTCTCCATCCTTAAAATCATTTTAATAACATATATCCCGAAAAAAAAATGTCTAGAGAATTTTTGCAAATAAAACTTTATTTCTTCACACAAGGAAGAAGCTTATAAAAATCCCTTTGAACTTTATTTCTCCCAAAAATTAAATTCAAAATTAATGTAACATTCATCCTTTGTTTTGTGCATATTTCCTATTTTATTTTTCGTCAATCGCTTTCTTTAAAAATTGAATTTTACTAATGATTGATGCTTTTCATCTCGAAGAATTTTACCATCTTAGTATTTGAAATCTGTTACTGTTTTATGACAGATGGATTTTTAGCTTTCTTGCATTTTGTTAAGAATTTTTAAGAAAGTATTGCCAACTCTCTTCCCCTTACGGTCAAAAAGCATTGTTTATATTATTTATAAGACCTCAGTTTTTGTATCGTACGCAAATTTTAAGTTATGGCTTAATTTTTTTTCTTTGGGGGGACTAAAATCTTTATACTATAATAATGTCAATTCTATAGGTAAAATAAGTTATCGAGTAAAAGAATCCTGTTTCTAATTTAAAAAATAAGTTATTTATTCGAAAAAAAATATTCTTAGATTAGATTTTTTAAGATTTCTAACAATTGTTTCTTCGATAAACAATTTTATACATGTTTACAAAATCTAATTTTTTTACAATTTTTATCTGATATCCAAAAAACAAAAGGAAAATCGTCATTTGGCTTTTTAATATAGATTGAAAAAATGTTTTTTAGTGAATTTTGAATAACTAATTTCCTGTTTTTTCGTAATTTTGCTAAAGATTTGGTCCCCATATTTTATTAGTTGTACTGCAAAGAATGTTTCTACGTGTACTTTACTTAAGAACAAAAAATATTTCTCTATTTAGAGAATATTATTTTTTCTATTGTCAAAATACTTTAAAATATATGAAGATTTTCGGTTTAACAATGACATTGGCTCAATATATCATAGGAAATCCCCTGAAATATTCAACATGCTACCTCTGCCATACAGTAACCGGTGCAGGATTGGCTACAAGTTAGCTTTTCTTTTGGAATTTTCCAGAATGCTCCACAAACCACTCGTGAATGATTTTGGCTTAATGACAGGGAGCTTTTCATCTTCCTCCAATCCAAAATATTTCATTCCTCTTTAACCCGGGAGAAGTCACGCACTCGATATCAACGTTCGTGTTGGCGCGGGTTAAAGGAGTCACCCGTATTTTTTTTTTTAATAATTATTTTTATTGTACGTGATAAGAATCGTAGCTGCAATGAATTAGCAGAAAGTATTTTTCCAACTTTTAAAGACTTCAAATTTTCCTTGATATTTGAGAATAAATCCAATCAAACTTAACTAAAATGTTTCAAATGTGCGTGATTTTAATAAAGGACACAAAACGCATAAACTTTTCTCTAACATTACAGGAATGATATTTGCAGGCAAAAATTTCATATTTTGTTCAAATTATTGTTGTTTCATCGTTTTTTGAGCATGTTAGCACAGATAGCATGTTGAACTTTTTCTTGCTTGCGTATTTTTGACGAGGCGCAGTGACTCTTGTGGTACAATTGTGATCATATCTTTCTTGAAGGAGATTTTAAGGTAGCATTTGAAAACTTTTCTTTCAAATCAAACATTTCTTGTTCATCGCTTCCTCAAATTCTTTTTCGTTAACATGATTAATACCAAATATTTTATCAGGTTCTTCCTTTGCTTGATCAGTTTCAACCATAAAGGTTTCACTGTACTTTTTCACAAAATGTCTGTTGTTCATCTTAAGGTGAATTTTACTGTTATTTGATGCTCTCCAGATGGTCTAATAACACTAACTTATCTACGCCGAAGCCAATAATCTCAATTATTAAGAAAACACCGTCGTTCATTGTATTGTCCATGGTAAGAAGTACTTTCTGAAATTTTATATTCTCATTACATCCTTGATGGTATAGTTCGATGAATGTTGGTTTCCCTGACAGTTTCCGAAATTGAATGTAGTATGCTTTTAGTTCCATTTAGCATTCAGTATTCAAAGTTTCTTAATTTTTTTTATGCGCCCTTTATCGCGTCAAAAAATCTTTCATGCGAGTCTCTTGAGAAGAAATTGGACAATTCATTTATATATTTCTTATGTGGTTCTATTTAGATATGTGTATATTGATACTTCAATTTTGACACCAGTGTATTTATATATAAATATTTTATACACAATTAGCAGTTGTATACAGGTTAAAATGGCAAAACTCGTGGTCGGCAACCTGATTCCACAAAATCCAGGTGTGAAGAATACGGAGAAATAGCCTTTAAGTAAATTTCACTTGAAGTTGTAATTAAACAACATTACAACATCTGAACTTAAAAACTGGTTTCATTGAAGAATCTTGTATGACTCCAATTGACTCTAAAATCTTTGCAAAAAATGTGGAAACTGATGTGGAGGTAAAATTTTTGAATCACTTATTTTTATTTTACGAGTTTCGTTTTTCTTAACTTATAAGTATTGTTTTATTTTTTTTTAAAAAAGTATCTACAAAGTTAATGCGTTATCTTTTTATTATATTATTGTTTTATTTGTTTATGACTGTGTACAGAACTGCACAAAAATATTCTCATTCATAATCCTCAAAAATACCTTTTTCTCTAAGATTACAGTAAATTTTTCTACTAGTGTGCATGTGTTTTTCTTTCCATAGCACTTCACCGTATGGTTTCGAAATATAAATGAAGAATTTTTTTAATTCCTTGGAGATTTTCGCTAAAGATTATCAGCTTTATATTTTATAACTATTTATGAATTCCAAACAATAGACCCATTTTTTTTGAAAAAACTAATACAACTATGTGTTCACTAGAGAAAATTTTAGAATGTTAATTAGTGTATCGCGAATAATATCGTAAGCTCAGTATATTTCCTGGAAACTTCAAGAATATTATGTAGGAGAATCTTGTCATTTTTTGAGTAAAATCTAAATCCTTTCCACAACCCTATTGAGATTCAAACATCAGATAAGAACTCTTTCATGCTGTAGCATTTTATTGTGGCATTATTTTTGTTTTTAACTATCTTGAGAATTTTTTGTGCCACAAAAACTTTCAAGATTAATATAGTCTTTCTTTCCATTTTGTTCTTATTTCTATTCTCTGGTATTCAATTCTTGTGTCCTAAAGCAGGGGAAAAACAAATATCAGAAAATAAAATTTTATTATTTGAAAATCTTGAGTATTTTCTTAGAGATTCGACAAACGTATTGCGTAAAAGATGATATATACAAACTGGGGTTTCACAACTACGATTTTATACTATAAAAAGACTTAATATGCATCAGAATTTTCTCTCTCTCTTTGCCCGATTACTAAATAATAAGAGTCGTGTAAA
Source organism: Trichonephila inaurata madagascariensis (assembly GCA_019973955.1). NCBI lineage: Eukaryota > Metazoa > Arthropoda > Arachnida > Araneae > Nephilidae > Trichonephila > Trichonephila inaurata. The sequence goes on along the minus strand of BMAV01023991.1, from coordinate 13,813 downwards.
CAATGTAAAAAGATAATAGCCCCCTTAATAAGTAACATGAATCGTGCAAAGATCCAAAAGATAACAATTCTTATATTAATCTTTTTATATGGTTGGAATATATGTATTATTTAATAGGCAAATGAATAAATTAAATTTTTAAAGTAAAGTTATTTTAGATTTTAATAGCATGTAGTGTGTCTCATGGTAAAATTGTTACAAGCAATCTAACTTAGATTTCAATCTGTTATTTTTAGTTCTTATTACCATTGGAGATATCTATTTTCTATTTAATAAGAAGCAAAAGTATTATAAACGCACCCATTATCGCACACATTCCTAATGTTTTAAAAATATGTTTTTAAACCTACATTTAATACCATTTGCGTATCAACAAAAACTTCACTTACATAATAAATTACGATAATTGCCTTGGCTGTTTTAATTCAATAAAGTATCTAAATCCATTTTGTTTCCAATCCATTATTGTTCCATAGTCATCTTTCCTTAACAAATATTTTCATGTAATTTCAGAACATTTCAGTTTACTTCTTCATTGTCAAATTTTGCATTTGAGGCGGGAGCATTATGGTCTGCGGAAAGTTTCCCTGGCCTTCTCCGGGTTCACTCATCATTGTGGAAGGCATGATGGATTAATACAAGGTCGCACCTGTCCTTGCGGACCATGTCAACGCCTATATGAGCCTCAGAGTGATGACATCGATCAGTAGGGCAATGCGAAGTGTTATTGTTCCCTGTCCGGTATCACCTAACTTAAACCCAATCGAGAATTTGTGGGACCATCTTGATCGGTTTTTTTCATGCCATGGATCCTCACCTGCGCAATCTAGCTCAACTGACCACAGTACTGGATTCGGCATGGCTCAACATTCCAGTGAACACCTTCCGGAACCTAATTGACTCTCTTCCAGCACGTCTCGCAGCAGTCCTCTATGCGAAAGGTGGTTATTCTGGCTTTTGAAAGGTGGTCACATTAATGTGGCTGGACTGTGTAAATGTTTTTATTAGAAATTTACGTCAAATACAAATCGCGTAACATTAATTGGCAAAGCTTTTTTGTTGTGCTGTTGTTTCTAGTGCCTCCCGATGGACGGTGTCAGATCAATGCCTACGAAATTCATCATGCCAAGTGGTTAAATTTCTTCTGTCGTTGGCCGCATCTTTAAGTACAATACACGTGACCGTAAATTGGACTGGGTTCCAACCCAATTTTAAGAGAGAATAACTTTATGAGGACTGGCCAGAGGTCTCTCAACTTTCTTCCTGTTAAGCCAACTTCTCGAGAGGACTGGCGATTCGACGAATATTTAGAGCAGGAGCGCCCCTAACCTTTTTGTCCTTAAGAGCCCATAATAGAATATCTGCTGGACGGCGGGTAACAATTATTTCTTCAAGGTAAATGTATAGCTGGAGAGAGTTCATAATGCATTCACATAATACACACAAGTATTTAATTTGAAGACAAAACCTAACATACAAAATTTATTGCCTTTATTGTTGTGCAAAATTATATTAAATAATGTAAAAATAATCTACAAAATATAAAAATAGTCTGTACAAAACTACAAATTTCAAAGTCAATGTAATTGTTGGCATTGCATTTCATCGACAATTGCTTCGTTGTTAGAAGAATATACGAAATTCCTGCTAACTAAGTCTTCAAAGTGTTCATCTGTAAATCGTGATATGTACTTTGTGTTTATGATATTCGTTGTCTAAAACAGTGATTCTCAACCACTACATTGTGACACATTTCTGTGTCGTAAAATTTCTGAAGCATATGACCAATTTTTTAAAATTAATAATTATATTCTGGGAAAAAAATAATATCTGAAACCGAATCCTACGGCCATTTTATAGAAATAAACTAAGAATATTCTTGGTATATTTAAGTTAGCCTTTCGTGGATAGACGGGTATATAAAAAGAGTGTGTGTACTTATATGACCACACGATAGAAGCGATAACTTCAAATTTTGTAATGTTATGTCTGAGATTAGTTCGGTGGATAAAAAACGAGGAGATATTAGTATTGGCATTTAAAACTATTCATTCATATGTCTGTACTCAAAGTAATATTTTTTGCGAAATATACAATCATGTTTGTGAATTAATTGTATTCTAAGCAGGAAACAATAGGTTTCTGGTAGCTGAAATAGGTTATAAATACTTAAGATTCAAAATTATTTAAATATCTAAAACAACTCCATCAAGTGTTGTTCCTTACTTTGTCGAGCTTTCATTTGGATCATTTGACATAATTAAATTGAATTTTGATTTAAAAAAAAATCTACTAAATGCTTTGATTTGCCTTTTGAAAAATCTAGACTAAAATCCCAATTATTCAGAAGAGTTGATCCGGCTTCACAGCGTAGGCAATTAAATTTTTGTGAATGAATTCGATAATTTTTTCTACACTTTGATTTGGTGATATATAAATAGTAAACATTAGAATTATTTGTCCATTTTCTGCTCTACATTTCGCTGCAGAAATTTCTCCGATATATGACTCATTAAACCCAAATGATCCAGTAGTATTGTTATACCATTCAGTAGTATTGTTACCATTGTTACGAGCGTAGCAATGCTTGGCTTTTTAAAACGCATCATTCAAGTTCACTATCCTGCAAAACGCGCCTCAAAAAGTTATCACTTCAAATAGCTTGATTTTGTTCGTAATCCATTTGTGATATCGGATATATCAGTACATGAATTAACTTTGAATGAAGAGGAAAAATAATTTCGCTCTGTAATAATCAAGATTTAATTTAAAACATTCGGAAAAGACTTAATTTTGGGTTAAAATTAGAGACGATTATCTCATAATAGCCAAAAAAAGCTTTAAAAATATTGCTACAATTTTCTACATGTTTTTTCACCGAATTCTAAATTTCAGCATTGGAAAATATGAAGATGAAAATAAGGTCGAGATTTTTAAAAATGTAGAAGACGAAATGAGAATGGTAGTATCATTTTTACCACCAAATATAAGCGAAATTAAGAAAAATCCTCAAGCTCAAATTTCGCATTAAATGTATTCTTTTAACTAATTTGTAATTAATTACACAATACACATTTTGTTGTTTTTGTCGTATCTATTATTTTATTTAAGAGTGAAAATTACTTTCATAAACTATTTTACATGTATAGTGTATTACAGATATAATAGATCATATAATATCTTCAGAATTTCTGTAAACTTATATTACTGTTAGTGTGCCGCCAAATTTTGAAATTGTTAAAAGAGTATCGCAACAACAACAAAATGTTGAGAATCACTGATCTAAGACAATGATTCACACAATTATGGGAAACTGAAAAATGATCTTAATTTTTATACTACTTTTTCAAGAAGGGAAGTAGGTTTTTGTCAACTAAGAAATAAAGAGATCGTTGGGATTTCGCTTTGAGCTGATATCTTTGTTGCACACAATTTCTATTTCATTAAAAATCAAAAAAACTTTCACATAGATTTTTTTTGAAAACTAAAACATTTTTATTGTGTTCGCACAAGCGGTGGACGCACATTAAACGATCGGTATGTTCTTTAAAATATATATTTAATGATCCCCCTCCCCACAGAATGTAAAGAATGTATAAAAAGTTTAAAAGATAAAATTTCTCAAATCCTATGCTGTAAAAAACCGAGAGCAGAATAAATACCAGGGGATTAGAAAGCTACAATTATGATGAATATAAAAAAAATACATGCTGCAACATTTTGAATCGGATTTTGAGTTGTTTTGTATAGATTTGATTATAAGAACAAAAAAGTGAAAACAAATTTAAAAGCATATTAAATAACTAATTCTTTATTCAATTACACATTGAGATATCATTCTAAAATAATATTTTCTTTGATATCTATTTATAGAACACTAGTTACAGCTGTTTTAACCGTAACAGCTAAGGGTTTGGGGGAATTATGATATCAAACGTCATTTGTGATGGTATACTGAATCACATACAAAGACAGGTAAATTGTTCTTAACAAAATTGTTAACGAAGATAAAAGCTGATTGAAAGAGTCTATCGGATATTAATTGAAGAATTTTTTAAAAAAAAGACGAGTTCAGCCTAAAAGACTGCTGAACACATCTATCATTTGCGGGTACAAATATTGACACTTAAAAAAATAACAGAAAAAAAATGTGGATGATGCCTTTTAAAAGTCAACTCGTATTGGTAGTATGCTAAAAATGTTTCAAAAGATACATAGACTAATCTCTCTAGTAATTCTCGAAAAGAAGTGAAATAGGTTGATTGAATCATCATTCTTTCTTTTTCTTAGAATGGAACGAATGTGCGTCTGGAAAACACTTCCACAAAATATTCTTCGCTTTCTTCTGACAATGAAGCGCTAAAGTGGTTCCGTTATGAATTGGATAGGGATCTTGTAGTTTGTCGATCACTTTAAGGTCTTATCACACATCTACGTATTTGGAGCAATTTTCCTTGAAAGCAAACATTTTGTGCATTTTTTCTCAATTGCCATAGCAATGGCTTCGAACAATTTTTTTCTGGTGAGCGGAAAGAATTGTTCGAAATTTAAGTCAATGGAAAGATGACAGATCGGCTTCGTCAAACACATCAGAAATGACATATAATATTTTAATGTTGTATAATATCTTAAAGGAGCATATTATTTTAAACGGAATGGTGCTCTATTTTCTCTTACGACTGCCAGCAAAAGAGCGATCCGAATAAAAGAAATAATATTGGATGTGTTCCTTCATCGAAGCAGAAAAGTCGACAAGTAATTTTTCAGTGTGAAGATACGGAGTGTCTGACGTTAGATCGTTCGTTTTGCTTATGGCAACTCTTCTCCCTAACAGCTGCTTGAAAAATTAACCGAAACGGTTATTCCAAACATTCGTGCATGATAAGGCATTTAGATGGTCGAGTATCTATGTAGGGCTGTAGCCACGGTAGTCGTAATAGTCATGGTCTTAGATTTATGGCCGATATTACATTAGTTTGAGCCTTAGAGTCACTGAATACCCAACGTGTTAAGAGGCTGACGTACACGTTAATTTTTTTTTATTAAAGCAAAAGTACTTTGACATACATCTATACAGTAATATATGCCATCAAATCGTGAACAATTATGTGTCGAGAGTGACATAAAGAATCTTTGGGAAAACAAATAAACTGAAAACAAGAAATACATCAGTTAGGCAGTTGCTCTGTCTTCATTAGTTCCCTGATTTGACAATGCCTGCCACATATACTGTTACTTGATAGAATGGGGCACAGTAGTAAGTGCCGGTCATTCAAGATTATTTCCTTTCCACAAACATAGCAGTTTGGAACAGTACATTAGATTTGTCGAGGCTCAAAGTCCTCCCATCGAATGGCGTGGAAGTTCGGAGAAGGGGGTAACAGGTTAGGTGCCATCTTTGTCTCTTGACCATGGCTCAAATTACTAGGACCGTCACTAATAGCCCTCATGTTGCTTTATAGAGCGACGTTAATATACATTCCCTCATCTATGTAGGGTTATATGGAAATTTTTGTCAATCAGGTGTATTTTAGAGATAGCAGTTGATGCCGTTTTCCAGTTCGATAACATGCTAATACATACAATTATAACTTTTTAGGTGTGATTTGAAGAGCATGTAAATAAAATTACACATCATTATTAGCTATCTGTGCAATAACCGTTGACTGTAACAACAATTTTGAACCAGTCATTATAATCATATCATAACACGTTGGCTGTTCCTGTCTTAAAAATATTCGAGAAAAAAATTCTTTAAAGATAATAACCAATATTCGCGTTTTCAAAAAGTTATACACTCTCTGCCCAATTTTATCATTCTTATATTTCTTTTAACTTCAAATGTAAAATTTCATTATGCGATTTAGTAACAATGTGATTAGTTTCATACATACACATATTTCTTATCTTATACTTTCTACTAATATTTAACAATTGATTTTATAGAAAGTATTTAAAGAATTAAGTACTTTTATGAAATGAATGCCTTAAATTTTACACATTGCCCCTTACATTTTAAAATTATACTTAAATAGTGCCCAAACATTTCTTTCGGACCAAGGGAAACCCATCCACACTTAAAATGTAAAAATTTATTTTTTAAATGACTGAAAATAAAATGACAAAGGAAAAATAATTTAAATAAAATATTTTAGATTTTTACAAGAGGATCACATTTTCACATACACATTAAATAGATTGTTGTAGAGATTTGAAATTGCGAAGAAATTTCTTTGGAATTAAAGAGTTCTATTTTTATTAAAAGCTTTATTAAGACATTCTAGTCTAATCTCTACGTTGTTCTCATTAAATCATTAAAACGAAATTTGTGATTCATCGAGAAAGGATTGCATTTTTATCTCTTCACTTAAAATTTTATTTCAGGTTAATGTGAAATATAAAAGAATGCACTTTTAAAAATAAATCAAAATTAGAAAATTTAAAAAAAAATTTTTAAATAACGTTGGTAACTTATATTTTTTGTCGTTTATATTATCTCCATTCAAAAACAGTTTATAAATATTACACATTGAAATTTACTCAGTTTTCTGAAGTACGAAAACTTAAAATAGAATAAAGAAAAATAAAGGTATTATTCGAAGATTTCTTACAAATTTCTCAATGTAACAAAGACGACATTTTCATTTATATAGAGATTGGATTTGTGTTTCCAATCTTACATAGGACTTTTCTAGTAGAATATTTCAATAAGTATTGTTATATGTGATACATATTTTATTCCTAAATATTCCTTTTTTTAAAATCAAATAGTTGCTTTTATCGTTCAAAGAATTTATCTTATTTTTCTACATTCCAAGTATTAATGATTGATTCTTTTGTACGAAGGCTTGTGTGCCTTTAAATGTTAAGAATTTTGATAAGATTTCTTTTATATTTTTGTGCCTACTTCTTTACTCCAGCTCAAAGTTCTTTTAAATTTATTCTTTTTCCAGTTTACGTAATCATGGAGAATTAATCAAATAGTTTTGATAAAACTATTTGGAAATCATTACAAAGAATTGTATTCGAAAAGAATATATTTATTTTAAGATTCCGTTTCGGTATAAAATTTGCTGTGTAGGAGTTATTTGTCCACTATATTGAGTCAAACCTTGACATTTTAAAAAATTTTCAGGGACAAAGAAGGCACGCACTTGTATCTAATTCTTTGATAACCGCAAAGTATACACAGGAAATCTATTTTAAATTTAGTACATTATATTAAATTACTCCATGAGATAAAATTGTGTGGACTTGAACCTTGAACACTCAACTTTTAAGAACACCAAACTAATAATTACTAAACAGCCTGCAGTTTTCTCTTAAGTTATTAAGTTTAAAGTTGCGTAAATATAATAATTTTCTGTTGATTTTGTAACTCTACAAATTTATTTCTTTATTAAATTTATTTTATTCAACGTTTAAAAATTGTGTTCTATGATTCTAAAGTCAATAGATGTTTGCAATTTTAACTCTACTAACTTAAAAAGTAATTTTAAACTAAAAAAACAATTTCATAAAATGTTAAATAAGTATAATAGCCGTAAATATATGCGTTTTCAAAGACTGATTTATATCCACATAGTTTTTAATTTACGACATTATCTTGAATGTTTAACCCAAATGTAAATATTAAAAATGTAAATATTAAAAAAATACAATGAACTTTAAAAAAAAAACTGATACACACCAGTTTTAAATATCAGATGGGCAAAAAATAAATAAATTATTTTCTTAATTGATAAATACCTTCTTATTAATTAAATACCTTCTTCCACACAATTATTAATTACAGCAGTCTCTTATTTTAAAATTGAAGAACAGAAAAAAAACTGAAAAACGTTCTAAAAACCAAATTTTTTAAAACGAAATTGATGAATACCACAACTTGCACACATAAGAGCATTTTTTCAAAAATTCCCCCTTGGAGATTATCAATAAATATTTGAAACTTTGTATCGTTGAGGAAGAATGTGAATTAAACAATTTTACGTACTGTGTTGTTAATTAGTGCTTTCTTCAATATACGAAAGCTCGTTTTTCTCACCATTTGTCCCATCACTTTGTCTCAGGTGGGCATTAATATTACATTTCGTAAAAGCAGGCTGAGAATTAGGTCAGATTTCATTAGCATTGTGTTTCTTGAAAGTCTCCTCCTTTTGTAATTTATCAAAATAGGAAAAAAAGAAGAAAGAAAGAAAGAAAGAAAGAAATTAAGTAGACGAAGAAAGTAGCTTTTTTTTCTTCTTTATCACATGAATAACAAATTGGACCATTTTGTATTTTGAGTCACGTAATTGTCATTTTTTTCATTATTAACGTTTTCCTTTAGTAGTCAATCACGCCTTATGTTTCTGGATTCTAAAACTGCATATCAGATTCTCATTAGCAGTATTCATAAATTAAAATTCTTTACATTTTATGCAAAGTTTAGATTAAGATCTGGGGGTATTTTTTTGAGGAAAGAATTTCTGTAATGTAATACAGTGCTCGTAGTGTCCTGTTCCTCCATTTATGTCCTTCCTTCATGTTCACACTTGTTAGAGACTGGGACCACGTTTTACATGCATAAGTTAATATTGATCTTAAAAGACTTTTATACAATAGAACATTTGGTTTTCTTTTGATTAAATTCGATTTCATAAATTTTTGTATTCCGTTGACATCTATTAGCTATAAGAATTCTCTCTTGAATTTCAATATTACAATCGTTTCTATTGTTTATTTCAGAGCCTAAATATATAAGTGAAACTTTCAACAACTTCAAAACTATCTACATTTATGTATGTAGATATATTTTGTAGATTTCGTTATTGAATATTTATTATAGTTCTTAAATATTAACCCTGTCAAGAGAGGATTTTTCTTTTTGGATATCGGTCGCATATTATTCCTTTCTGTTCTAATTATCATTGTGTGTGTAATGTGAATGAACTCTTGATTATTTATTTAAGATATACGCTTTAAAACAATAACAATGATTTATTGATGTCTGTTTTATTTCATTCCCGACGTTTATTCGACTATATGATGCTTATTTCAAGAGCATTCAAGCAATATGTTTTTGCTAATTCTCAAAATAAGTAACAATGTAGTCCTGCAGAATTTTTAACTTTAATGGACCTCTCCTGCATTCCTACTTGTGGAAGAGTGATTTTTTAAATCTAAAATAAACATATGTATCAGATATATTATTTAGAAAAATAATTTATTATTTTTATTCTAAAATTTTGTCAATTTGTATTTAATGCTTTTTTTTTTGAAGTATTAAGATTGTTACACTACAAAGTATTGAATAGAACAGAAATTTAAAAAAGATAATAGAATAATTGTAACTTTTAATCCTAAAGGATGATTAAAATAAAAAAAGGATAATAACGAAAAAAACAAACAAACAAAGGAAACATTTAAAATCTAAGAAAAATAGAAAACCCCTCTCTTTGAATATAAATGTGAGATAATTTTTTTAAATGTTACACTAGTTATTAAATATACAACAGTATAATTAATAGACATCGTGAAAGAAAATGTCATGTTTACCACGTACTCTTTATTCAGTAAAAAAGCAACTATATTTTTGTAATTTGATAATCGAAATTAAGAAATATCGTTTCATCACGATTAGTGAGAAACCTTTTGCTGTCATTTAAATAACTTATATTTTTTATTAATATTCACAATCTAGTTTAAAAAAGCAAAAAACTAAACCATTAAAAAAACTGGTCTTACGAAAGCGATAATTAAATCTTCTTATAATCGTGACAAAAAGGAAAGGAAACATAAAGTAATTAGTAAGAAAGTAAAAATTTCTCAAATTAACAAATCCAAGGATTAAAAGAAATGAAAAATTTAGACTGCTGAACAAAATTAAATAACAAGAGTAAAACGTCTTATTGAATTTTAACAAAACTTGCTATTCCGTAACGTATTCGCTCATCCTACAAATGTATTATAAGAAAGAAGCGGGAGATTACAAAAACTATAAAAGCGATAGAATAAGTATACTCTTTAAATATAAGTAATTTGAAACTACTTTTATTCTTATTTTCATGTAAGGAATATCGTTAACAGGTAAGTTTTAATTATATTTTTATTTTAAGTTTAAATTCCCTTTGCAAAAAGATTTAAAAGAAAAACTTTACCTTTTTTAAACCTTACCTTACCTTTACCTTAAGAAAAACCTTTTTTTTTTATCAAAAACAAATTTTTTATACGCTTTCTATTTCTAAATTATTCTTATTATAATTTGTTTTACATCGATTTATATATATATATATATATAAATCGATGTAAAACAAATTATAATAAGAATAATTTAGAAATAGAAAGCGTATAAAAAATTTGTTTTTGATAAAAAAAAGGTTTTTTTTACATTAAATGTTCTTCTGGAAGGAAAAACAATCAATTAAAATGATAGGAGAACGCATAGTTTGACTCAGTGTTTCCATGGAAGGAAATATCTTCTGTCATTTCGAAAATAGTTTCACTGGGTATGTTGCTATGATGTAATTATGTATTAATTTGTGCCCACTATTTTTTTAAGTCAAAAATAGTTTAAATGACAGACACACAGAAAAATGCGGAAAATGCAACGTAGTTCAAGAAATCGTTTTCGTGGAAAACCTTTAATAAATGTATTGTTGTCTATTTTAAGTAACTTAATCTTTAAAAGCCTTATTCAAAAATGTGTTAAAGTGGAAAAAGGCAACAGCCAGGCGTTTTATTCTAGTATTTGTAATGTGTTAGTATCTACTGAAATTTAACACAATTTTTACATTTGTTTCAAAATTTCGTGGAAATGATGTATCTTAACAATACAATATATATTCTTCCAGCACAAAGTTACATATAATAAAATATATAATTTTATGCTGGAAGAATAATTTGGGAAATTCGTTCAAAGAAACTGCAAAATATCGTATCACGAGTTTCTTAAAAGGAAACCATATTCTACCACATGGAATATGGTAAGAAACTAAGAATACAAATAGACCATGGTTCTAACACATAGAAAACAACATTTAGAAAAACTGGAGTTAATTGAGTTAAATTCATACATATATGTGTGTGTGAAAAAAAGTTTAAAGAAAATTATTGAATTTTTTTTGTTTATTGCTTGTATCATTTTGTAGCTTTGACCATTTTTACGGAGTCATTCTTTTTAGATTAATTGTTTGTCAGAATAATGTAAGCTTACACACATGCTATAGTTAGTCTCAAGTCTATTTTTAAAACTGTTTTTTTCTACAATATTCCTTATACAATCAATGCATACAATTTCTGCTGAAGGAGTAGTTTGCGACCCAATAAAGCACAAGCACAATCTTACTTCACCACCCTAATTCGGTGACAGCTTTTATAAACGTAGTAGCTTTCCATTTTTGTAAATTGACTTTTTTATATTTATATACTGATATTTTGGTTTGTTGTTCTTGGTTTTCTATTCCATAATTTTCCCATTCTTTGTATTACAAGATATTTTTTCAATTCATACAATTAGTCAAAAATCTTCCAATATACTTCACATTTTCAATCGTTAATAAAATACATTTTAAAGCACTCAATTGAGTTGAAATTTAATATACACAATAATTTTGGGTGACAGTACGATAATTTAATTATAATTAATTAAGATTAATTGACTGAAATTAATTATTTAAAGAATTACAGATACAGTGCCATGTTCGCTTCATTTTAAGCGACTTGGGTCAAAACCTCAAAAGAATTTTGTTGCTCACGTTTTAAAGCATTCAGTTAAACTGAAATTTTATAGACACGACTGTTTTGATGACAATACGATACTTTAATGATAATTAATAAAAAAATAAATGCCACTTAATATTGTGAGTCTGTCATTTGTATATGCATATTTATATTAATTGTAATTATTTGATAAAATGTAACTAAAATAAAAAAATTTTTTGTTGACTTAATTAAGAATTGACTTTAAAATATTTTCTTACATTACTTGTTACTCTATTTACCCGGATTCACATTTATAAAGGAAAAGTGGTTATACTTTGGGAGTAATCGAAAAAGTGTGAAAAATCGGCTTTAAGAAGTTTTATGTATTTACAAAATGTGGGTAGTCATTTTTATTTTAATACTTTGCTTTCAATTACGTGATTACTGATGTTCTTAGATACAATATTTAATAATGCATTTCCAGTTAAATTACATTCTAATCATTTATTCTAAACTGTAAAGCATTTCACCCTAATTTACTCCTTTTCATCGTAAGTTTCTCGTAGTTTCGATTGTATATTGAACATAAATCTCCTTTTAACTCGCTTAATTACTTCGCGTAATTCACTCAAATGTAGCGAAGATATAATGAATGATTGAGTGTCAAGAAAAATGAGTCGAACAAATAGTTTCACATTTTCGTTAATTTTATCAATTTATTAACACCCGTCTGCATAGGTGCTAGCAAATGATTCACATTTCAATGCAATGCATTTTGTGCTTTGAGGCAATACATTTCAGACTTCAAATTAATTCATTTATTAATGAACTGGGAGAAAATTAGTTTTAAAATTATGCAATTTAATTGCACTTTAATGAGCTATTAAACTGTGCCAGTTAAATTCGATTTAACAACTTTTGTGAGCAGATTTCTTCATTTTAAAAATATAATAAAAAAAATGTCCATTCATAACTCCAAATAAAGTTATTTTCCTGAAAATACAAAACTAATAACTATACTATACATCTACTGATAAAGAGGATACATTCTCTTCTTGAAGTCAGTCGAGTTTGTGCTTTAGGATGAAAAGTAGTGATATTAAGAATATAATTACTCTAAATTAAGGTATCCGACTACGTTCGGAACCGTGATTTTGCGAAAGCACATAAATGGATAATTTTCAGGATATTTAGTGTCACTTAGATTAGAATACATATATAAAATTGTTTTAAGGACGTTTTGACAAAAAAAATTTATTTAAATACAGTATCTTGGCAAAAAATTAACTTAGAATAATCTTTTTACAAAATGTTCTCCCTTTGTGAAAAATGCTTTTATAATAATAATGTTTTGCCTGTATATAGCTCAGATCTTTTTACAGAGGCTCAACTAGAATGTTTGAAATATATCACTTATAAGTAGATTTATTCATATTTTACGAACACAGAGAGAAGCAATTTTAAGAAAAAAACGCCAATAATTATTTCAATGGGTGGTAACTCTGAAAATAATGCCAATTTATCAAAAATCATAGTTGAGCCTCTGTACAGAAGTTTGAGATATATACAGGTAAAATATTATTATACTAGAAGCAATTTTCGCAAAAGGAGAACATTTTGAATAAAGGTTATTCTAAGTTAATTTTTTGCCAAAATATTGTATTTAAATAATTATTTTTGTCAAAATGTCCTTAAAACAATTGTATACATGTATTTTAATCTGTGATATTAAATATCATGAAAATTATTCATTTATGCACTTTTTTAAAATCACGGTTCCGAATGTAGTCGGATACCTTAAACCGAGGTAAAGAAAAGTTGTTTACGCGTGTAAATATTTGTCGCATGCATTTGTGAACATTATTTTAAGAGAGAAAATAAAATATTACTTTAAGAAATACTTTTTTTTTAAATTTTAATCTATTCAGGGATTAACTTCGAATTATTTTTAAATATCTTTAAGGTATCCGTCTACGTTTGGAACCGTGATTTTAAAAAAGCGCATAAATGGATAATTTTCATGATATTTAGTGTCACTTAGATTAGAATACATGTATAAAACTGTTTTAAGGACATTTTGGCAAAAGGATTTATTTAAATACAATATTTCGGCAAAAAATTAACTTAG
>BMAV01023990.1:0-21393 GCA_019973955.1 Trichonephila inaurata madagascariensis | reverse complement strand
AAAGAAATCAAAATGCTTTAAAATTTTAAAAAACTTAATTTTTTGTAAAAATTATGTATAAAATTTTGGGAAAAATTCTCATGAAACTAATATACTTACTGTTACACAACAAAATAAATATACATCAAATATCAATCATATTATCGATGACTATTAAAACTGAAATACAAGAAAGTTCAAAAGAAAGTTGCAAGCCCTCGAAATATCAAAAACATTGCATAAAAGATAATTGCTTTTGGGAATAAAAACTTGGAACAATATATTTTATTATTATTATTATGTGTTTTGAGTAAATGTATTTGTATATGTATTTTTAAAGTTGTACAAATAAAATGCAATGTATAAAGCAGAACAATGGGTGACGAACCATTTTGGTATGTTGAGCAGTTTCTTCCAGTCTTTAAATTTGCCAATTTATAAAATTTATCTATAACAATAATATTTCAAAGCTATAAGAATAAATATAGCTTTTAATGAATTTAATGCGGTACTTTACAAAAATTCAAATTTAGTATATGATAAGACATGGAAGCCTTTATGTATGCGAAATAAACGGTGAGTTTACTCTTATGTAAAATAAATTTGTTGAGCTTGTTTTTAAACAAGAGAAAAGAGGAAAGAAAAGAAAATGAAAAATCAACTTTTTTAACTCGGGGGTTTAAAATTTTTATTGTTTTTTACAATTGGTCTGAAACCACTAAAGAACTACAGCTGTTAAACCAAAAGTACTGAAGCCCTTTTTGAAGGAAATTTTAAAAGGGTTTTTCCGTAAGCCAAAATTGTCACAAAAAAAGGGGGGGAATTTTGTTAAGCTTTTGCAAGAAGGAATAATTTATAAATTAGTAAAATTGTTGGGGGTATTCTACCTAGTTACAACAACTGCGCATGTTTTTTTTCCCGTATTTTATTTTATTAGTGGAAATTTTACTAATTTTTCCCAAATTTAAATTTTTAACCTGTGTATATTCTCCTATAGAATATGTATTTTATAAAATATATAGTTCGTGTTTTAAAGTGCAAGGTATAAGTAAAGTATGTGTATAAGCTTAAATTTTCTTTTATTCAATTAAATTTTAATAACCTTTTTTGACTTTAAAATTTTTTTAAAACATTAAAAAATTACTCGTGATGTCTCAAATTTGTAGAGAAGAGTCGTTACATTTTTGATTCAATCCCCTTAAATTTGTAAAATTAAAAATGAACGCGTACAGTACATTTTTATAGAATAATTTTTTGTTGCAAATAATTTTGAACTCCCATTATTAATTCTGTGTGTGTGTAGTCGGACCCCGATTTCCCGGGAGCCCTATGTGACGATTTTGGGATTTAACGAATTTTTTTTTCCCCAATTAAAAGGAAAGCAAGAAACCTCTATATAACGAATAATAAACTCCGAATTAACGAATTAATTCAACAGCCAAAAAAAATATTTTTTTACTATTTTCGATTGGAAACAATTGGATTCTTTATTCAAATGACATATCCTTTTAGTCCGGAACAGAAACAGATTTTTCCAGCAAAAAGCAAATTTTGATGGGAAAGGGTGGAGCCCCGAATTAGACTTTAGAGGTACAGAGATGAGACATGAATGTGCCCTTTGGGACGGGCTTTATCGCGCCTTTTTACTAAAACCCCCTTTTTGGGAAATTTTTGGGAAACCAGAATGGCTTTTCCCTTTCCAACCAACTCAAGAAGAAACGCGATTATGCAGATTGGGAATTTGTATATATTGGGCTTTTTAGTATTCGCGTAGAGTTCAAAAGGGGAGGCCAAAGGGCCCGGTAGTTCTAAGTGAAAGTTCAAAGAAGGAGATTTCCCTATGGGTTCGAAGGGGGGAAGATTGTCCATTTGCCGGATAAAGGGTTTATTCGGGATTAAAATTGACGATATAAAGCCCTGGTAGCTGTTCGGTAACCATCGGTAAGGGGGGTTTAAAAAATTTTTAATCCCAGAGCGGATTCTAGTAAGTTGAGGTGTCCTCTATAAATATAGATTCGGTGGCTAATTTATTATAAAGGTAGTGAGTAAGGTTTAATGCGCTATTTGCTAAGAATTATAATTTATATCATATCACTCCTGATCATTAGTCTCCTAGACTTGTGCTGCATTGCTTAATATAAATTGAGATAATAATAAACTAGTTTTATTATGGAAGCTTTGAGGGGTCAATCTTTTGTTCCCACAAACTTAGGTCGCGTGAATGAAGAGATGATACCCACAGCTCATGGGGTATCACAACCTAACCTGTGAGTTTTGAATAGGACAGGAAGTTCTTTTTCTCATCCCACTCCACGACGTGGGGGAAATTTTTTAAAGAAATTTTACCTTTTTTCCACATGTTTTCCTTTTTAGAAGAAGCAAAATTTTTTGTAAAAGGGGAAAAAGGGTTTTTGCAGAAAATATTATTTATGAAAATTTGTGAAACATGGCGGATTGTTGGAAACGAATGCGTTGCGATACTGATGCTGAAATTCATAATGGTTCCCATCAAAACTATTACATTTTAATCTTTTTAAAAATTGTTTGGGAAAATTTGAAACATATTTTAAAACAACAGGATGTAAATGAAAAAAGGCTTTTTTTCTTTTTTTCATAAAGTCGAAAAAAAACCCCTTTCCAGGGCAAGGAAACAAAAATATTGTCAAACAACTATAAAACTAGTATTTTTAAAAATTTAGGGAAATTTCCTGATACGCAATAATTTACTAAATACTTTTTTCCTGATGAATAAAAAGTGTACAATATCTAAAATGGATATTTTTTTTGTAGTTTTCTTTTTATAAATTTCAAAAATTTTGGTGCAAAAAAAATTTTTTTTTTTTTAGATCTCAGTATTTCCGAAAATTCCGAATCAATGAATAAAAAATTTTCCCTTTTTCATTGAAACATTTTAAAAAAGGGGTCCGAATGCATATATATATATATATACATACATTTGACGGTTTTTCATTATGAACCATCCCGGGGCCCTGATGGCCTTTGGGGTTATGGTCGCTCTCTGGCCAGGGGTTTCCCGGGCATGATTTCCCAGCCCTCGTGTCAGTGAAAACCTGCCATGTTGATAAGCTGATGCATGCTAAATCGGTCGATGCTCAAAGTCTTTATGTTGGCATGAAGTTTGGAGAGTGGACTGCCTACACTGATGACATCGTCATCACTTGATCGAGGCTTAAAATTCCAAGATCCCCATCGCAAATAGCCCCATTTTTGCCCAGAAATGTGACTTATTAAAATCAACCAAATCTAAATAAAAACCTCTAGAATAATAGAAACCCCCTCTCACGGGAACTGGGGTTTGGGGTACATTGGGCTATACAAAAGTCCCTTTTATCACGGGGAAATATTTTGAGACATAAGAGAAATGTAAGTTTATTTATCAGATTTCGGGGGTTTTAAAACCGCCGGGCTCGGCCACTAGTTGCATCGATTTAAAATGGCACGTTTGGCAGCTTGTTTTCTCCCGTGTAAATTGTACTTTTTTAAAGTCGCATGGATGGTGAAAAACAAGTCGCCGGTCCGGGGGTTTACTGGCCACAATACTTTATTTTCCAAAGGGTAACCCGAAAATTGGTTTCGGGTTGTTTTGCCATGACCGAAGGACTCAACAAGCCGAAACCGGGAAAATTTGCAACGTTTATGGTTTTCAACACATTAAACCGCATTCCCCCAAGGCAGTAAGCGTTCCCGCGTTGGGCGTCTAGAAAACAGGGCTTCATCTCGGGGAAAAAAAATCTCTGATTGGCTTTGACTCGACGCCCGACTCCCCTTTGGGGTGAATGCGGGTTTTTACCCGGCCCCCAATCGTATCCCCGTATCAACGGTTATAATGACTAATGGGAAAATCGGCATTGGACCATAGAAAAAATGGAATGACAAATTTCATTAAAAAAATTCAAAGGAAAATTTTTGTTTGTCTTTTAAATTTTCCTTCCCCTTTCTGGTTTTAACTTTGGTGGGGAAAAAAGATTGGGAAAAAGAGTATGAAAATGATTTTAAAGATTAAAAAAACAGCATGGATTTTTGAAAAAAAAATGAAATAAAAAATTTTTCCATAAAATCTTAACGCTTCCCGGGAAAAACTTTTGTGTGAAACTTTTTTTGGGGTTTTTTGAAATTTTTTATGTAATCAATTATACCTTATTCATGGATAAGATTTAAGACTAAAGGGAATATTTTGAAGAATATACGAAAGAAAAACAAATAAAATACTAATACCGAAGGGCAAAAAACAAGATTCAAAAATCAAAATTAAGTTTCTTGGGAAATAAATGTTTTTTTACAGACAAAATTTAGTGAGGGGTTTTGGGTTTAAAATTTAAATTTTCCCCCAATCATAGAAAAAATGCAACCCCGTACATTAAACCCATAAATAATACTTTAAAATTGTTTTAAAATTCTCGAAAAAAATTTTAAAAATGGGGAATTTATGGGTTTTTGAAAAGGAAAGGCTTTTCATAAATATCGACGACAAAACGGGTTTTTTTTACAAAATTTTCCCCTTTTTTAATTTCTTTTTTTTTGTTTCCGGGGTTTTTTTTCTCTTCTTTCCCCTTTTTTCCTTTTTGTTCTGGGAATAGTAATAAAACCCCAAAAAACGACCAAATTTAAAACCATTCCCCTTTGGGTTTTTCGAATTTGAATTTTTTATCCCCTTTCACTTGATGTACTCCAATCAATAAAAATAAACTCGTCAGTAAATGTGACCACAAAAAACGCTTTTTGGGGAACTTATTTCGTTCTGTTATTAATATTTCGTATTTGAGGAAGGAGATTAAAGCATATATATATATATATATATATATATATATATATATCAGGATGCATTTCAGGTATATATCTGGAAAGGTATCACAGCCTGAAAACTCTATAATCTCGAATTATCGTCTTTATATTTTTGTATTATTGCAAATTTGCGTGGGTGTACACAGCCGACGACTCCAGTTATTTGAATTATAACAAATTTGTTAATGAACAAGGACGAACAAAAGACTACAAAAAGACAAATCGAAGTATATACTCAAAGAAATATTAAAACAGATTATTTACAGTGCTGGAAAAACGCGCTCGTTATAAACAAGCGTTGCTGCGCTCCAGAAACAGTTCCTAAGAAGAGTTGCCCTAGCAGGCAGAAATAATTTCTCTCTTAACACAGACAACGAACGCACAAGCAGATTCTGAACTCGACTGACTAACTTCTGAACTCCGCCGACCTTTATATAGCCTAATGAAAATTTTCAGAAGATTTGATCCCAGTGACTTCTCGAAGGGGCCTTGGCAATATAATTTTTCATCAAAACTGTCCCCAAGAGAGATAAATTCGTCAATCTGATAACCCTGCTCTCATATTTTCTAGGGTTGTCATGATTTTATTCGTTACGCTGGATAGAGTACCTTTCCTGTAAAACTCTTTTTCCTGGAGAAGCAGTGTATCATTGCAGGGAAAACATATATCAAAAGAAAATGTTTTTTTAAGAAAAGGTGATTTAGAAATCTAATTTAAAAACTTTGTCTTTTAATTTATTATACATTAAAAACAAATCAAAAAATATATTAGAACTATTTTTTTAAGATTACAATCAGGATTTAAAAAATGAAAAGTTATTAACTACCCCCCTGCCCCAAAATAAATCTTCATTTTATATTTTTAAAAATGTGTCTTTGAATAGAAAAATATGTTTTATGCTGAAGTTAAGCTTCAGATTTTCCTCCTTAATTAAAAACAAATATTTTATTTTAAACAGACGTCTATTTTTTTTTTCCACATTTTCAGCAACGGTTTTTTAAAGGTTTTTGCTAAATATTGATGATAATTGGTTGTTACGACTAAAAAAGTACCTAATTTCAGAATAAAATCTGGGTAGTTGTTGTTTTTTCTGCCGGCGCATCATTTTAATCGTTTTCCTTGTCAAAAGTTTATTCTTTATAGTTTTAAGAAAAAATAAGTAATCCATACTATGACTATATTAAAATTAGATACGACTAAATAAAATACATTTTGTTCTTTTTAACTTATAGCATTAACCGGGCTTTTCCTTTGGAAGATGAATGAGTGAGTGTTTGGGTTTATGGCGCAACACAGACAAATCTGGTTACATTATTAAAATCTGAGAGCCAAATCTGGAAACATTTGTTAAAATATTAAAACAATTGATAAATATCTAAAAATATTGATAATACACATTTTCAGTAGAAGTTAAAATTTCCAAATCACGCTTGCTTCTACTGAAAGTATTTATTGTCAATATTTTTAAACTATTTATCAGTCATTTAAATATTTTTTAATAGTGTTGGCGCAGTTTAGCTAATTTGGCTCTTGCGCCGCAAGCGGAAACACTCACTCACTCATTGACTCTTTTCAAAGAAAAGATTTAAAAATGGAGCTTTTGAAGAAACATTTTTGACCTTATTTATAAGCTTAAACATGTCAGTGGAATTTATATTCACAAACACCTCTAGAAGAAACACTCCATAAAACAACGTAACCCTGATTCTGTTCCGTTTTGAAGCAGAATTAATTGCAATTGACATGACACTAGAGAAAATCATGAACGAGAGTGATACGAAGACATTTGGATTTTATCTGACAGCCAAATAATTCAATTCAAAAAATTTAAAACTGTGCCCACATAGGAGATAGAATCAATTTATCTATCCTACGAAAAGTTAAGCTCATCTCCACATCACAAAGTACATTTTCAATGGATTCCGTCGCATGTCAATATCGACGGAAATGAATTGGCTGACAATCTTGCAAAGAAGGGACTAGGCCAGGGGTGGCGAACCTTTATGGAGCAACGTGCCATTTTTTTTCTTAAGAAATGTCTGATGAGGTATAGACGTGCCGTCAAATAATTTTAACAAAAAAATACAAAAAACACAAACTATTTACTACGAAAAAATTCATTTTTGCGCTGTATAATATAAATGTTTTAGTTATACGTGTAATTCTAATTGTATATAAAAATATATTGCAGATTAATAGCAACATATATTCGGATTGTAGATATTTACTTTTAGCAGAATGCATGCTGAACTGGAGTCATCTGCTAAAAGCGGTTTCTAAGAGTCTTTTATATGTTATTCATCTCTAGAAACAATGACTCACAGGCAAAGGTAGATGAAATATAGTTAAAATATAGAATAAGCCAACTTCTCTGTAAACAGAGTATGAGACTCTAGAATCGAATTCCATGATTCGAAAATTTCGTTATTGGCATTTTTACTTATGTTTCTTATTAATCCTTCTGTTTCGATCAACACCAACTTTTTCCTTGTTTCGGCCATTTCTGAATCAATTGAACTAGACTAGAAATTAATTAGTTGAGATTCAAATTCTTCCGTTTCCAACCAAAAACCAATCGAATTAGGACACAAGTCCAGTTTATTAAATGAAGTCTCACACATCAAGGTACAAAATAAACTTGAGCCTATCCGGAATTCATGAAACTGAGAAAATCTTGGTGAAAATTCCTTGATAGAAGAATTGATTACGGAAATATAACACAAACAAATTTAAAAATACTGTTGTATCAGCAGAGGTGTAACTATGCTATGCATAGACAAACTTTCCATCATTAACAATTGAAGTTCACGACGTAGCTAAGGAAAGCAATAACAAATGAGTGCTCTCCGCTCCGCGTCGCCCACGATCAATCACTCGCATTTATTCATAATACTTCTTAGTGAACTTTGTTACTTTGAAATAAAATGCAAACTGTTTTTAATCAGTGGGTGCCCAAATATTGTGTGTCCCGTGCCATCGATGGCACGCATGTGGTGTTCGCCATCCCTGGACTAGGCCATCATGTCCCTATCACCTCAGAGCTCACATGTTTAGAATTATTCTCAAGTCATAAGACCCAAAATAAACAAAAATGGTTAAAACCTCCATTTCATAAATGGTATAAACGCAAAAGACCAGAGATTTCTTTATCTCTTCCCCGACCTTCCAGTGAGCACTTAAAAGTCTCACTTTTTCTGGAAGCAATAAGAGATTTCTTATTTGCCTTAAATACCATCTAGAACAAGCTTCATCTCAGCACATCTTGGACTGGACTGAACTGGAAAGATATCCATGATAGTCCACTTCTATCATCGGATTTCATTTAAGTCAATGGTTTCACTGATCTCCGTCTGACCAAACGAAGATCAGTGTGACAACAACAAAAATTTAAAAAAATTTTTAAGGTATAATAATCTGTGTTACTTTATTTCCCCCGCAATCAAACAATCAATCAAGCAGTCGAGAGGAAAGGTGAATTCATTTTGTGAATAACTCAATTTATTATGTTTCTTACAATATTTCTTTCGAATTTAATTCAGAATAAGTTGATTTCGGCTTAGGATTTAACATTAGTGCGAGAGTTAATGTAATATTGCTTCTTCCATTTATTCCGTACTTTTGTTTTGCGGGTTATTGTTTCCCTCAGATAAATACTAAATTTTATCATTCTCCTCAAGTTGTAAACTGATATAATAGTTTATTATAAATATAAATAAAGTTTACTATATATAAGTATAAATTATCGCAAGCATAATGAAAAAGGTAGACAAAATAATATAAACACCTTCTGAATGTAGGACGTCATTATTTGCAGTATAAAAACAACAGTATAACTTTTCGATCGAAACTTCTTTTTCTGAATATCAAAAGCTACCTATGCGGAAAAGATATGTAGTTGAAGGGAAGAAATAAAAATAATTAATTTTTTTAAATGCTGCCACAAGAGAAATAAAGTTTAGGTACATGAGATGTTTTAGTAAAAAGTCAAAATACATCTTACTAAAGAAAAAGGCATTTTAGTACTTTTTTAAGATTTATTGCGATGAGAGGGCCCCTACTAAATGTTTACAAGAAAAAACATCGGGGGTACATTTGACAGTCCTTTTAGAATTAGATTTTTTAAAAAAAACCTTCTGTCGAAATTGTCGTGCACGATAAAATGGAAGGCAGAATAAAACCTGGATCGGACTGATTAGATGGAGCGAGGAGTCAGAGCTAGGTTATAAAATGTTGCAATGTGCATCGTAATATTGACTATTCAGTACTTGTTTATTAGTAATCATCGTTTCTTTGGTTATTTATATTGAAAAAATAATTTTATTTTCAGTCTAAAATAATCTAGCCAAAATTTAGTCTTTTTCCATTTTTTCGAAAATTCAATCCCTTTGTGGTGATATTAAATTCTGAAAAGTTATTATTACTCGTATTTTGTCTTTGTTATTTTGCTCCTAATCTGTATACCATAGAACAGGGATTCCCAAAGTGGTCTATATAGACCCTCAGGGGTCTATGACGACATGCAAAGGGTTCACGTAGACGAAAAAATAATTTGGGGATATATGAGGTGTAAATGGTAGTCTACGATAGTTGCTCTCCTTAAACCAGAGATCACATGAATTTCATTTTATAATAAAATGTAATCAAAAGTGGAAACCACACAGATTTATTTATTTAACAGATTTATTTGCTAAATTTAATGAAGTTAATTTGCAGTTACAAGGATCATCATTTCGGGTTTTTTGCCAGAATTAAGCTGAGGAGTATAATATTGGACATTCCGAATTTTCCTAGTTTCTCAATTTGTCACACGCAATCTGCCAAGAAAAGGAAATTTTAGCCTGCGTTCACCATTTAAATGCCCTTTATTCAGATTTTGAAATTAGGTTTGAGAATTCTTTGACTATGGTAATAACAAAATAGGCAAGAGGAATTTTAATATGGTCACATTGAAAGAAAAAACAAATCTCATACTACATGAGAAACTGATAGTAGTAAAATTTAGAAACGGATATCAGAAATTTTGGAAACATCAGGTTCATCCCTCCCTCTAAAAGCATTTGTTTGTTGCACAGTTACTTTATGTAACAGTTACTTTATGAGTTAATTGAATTTTAATTTAATTAATTAACATGTGTATCTTAGGTTTTAAATATACTTCACTACAGTTAGAAATTTTAATCTTTTACAGTAAGTATAGCTCTATACCAGATGTCAAAAAGACATTTAAGTTGATAAATTTGCAAAAATTCATTTATTAGGTGTCTACCTAAAACCGAAAGTACGAAACGAGACGTAAAACCGAAAGTACGAAAGAACTTACGAGACGAAAAAGTTTTGGAATCTCTGCCATGAATCTATTTTCAGTATAAGTAGGTTCCGATTAATAAAACATTTTTGCCATTTAAACGCTATTTCCTCTAATATATATGTTATGATCCAAGCCCGAAATCGACCAGTTAGCGAATTGGCTGACCAATTCCCGTTTTGGCCAACATTGCTGTAAGCTTACCGGCCAATTTTCGATCTTTTCATGATTTAGGGCTTTGGTCGGCCAATTCACGAAGTGGCTAGGGTCGAACGGCCGAAGTAAGAAGAAAGAAATCAAGAGCAGATTGTTTTAAACACTGTTAAAAATGAAGTATTTAAAAAGGAGTACTTTTGTGTACTGTTATTTTTTAAGTAAATTTTCAGAAACGAGTTCAAATATAAGTGACACCTCTGAGAGTTAAAAATAAACTTGTAATGTATAAAACTATGATCTCGTTTGATTCTCTTCTCATATTAAAGCCATAATAGAAATTATTCAGTGAACGTATATACTGTAACAACGTGATAGCGTGAAAGATTAGATTTGCGCCCTTCAAAATAACGAATTATATCTTGAGCAAATGCGTTGTGTATTGTGTATGATACAAAAGCAAATTGAGTACTCAATTCGTCAACTACCTTTCAGGATGATCCTTAACCGTTTTCTGGTCCATAGACTTAATGTTGAAGATCCCAGATCGCACTGTCACTGAGGTGACAGATGTGTCACATACCAATCAATCAACGGGCTTTGGTCTCAAGGATTCCAGACACTTCGTGAAAAATCTCCAGCCAAAGTAGTATAAACAATATTAATTATAAGTACTTCGGACTTTGACCAAAACGCAAATTGGCAAGCCAATTTGCAAACTGGTCGGACTTCTAGTTTTGGCCGTAATATATATATAAATAAGGAGTGCCTAAGGCTGTAGTGGTGTTATATCAATATTCATTGAATTAATGTGTTAGCCTAAAGATGGCGTGTTGTTTTTCCCAGTTTCAAATGCGTTGTTAGCGGCTTGGCATCAATATCTTCATTTCTGAGGAATTGTTTCTGCATTTTGTTGTGTAATGGATTTCTCCAAATCAGCACAAAGAGCATTTACCTAATGTCTTCGTTCATAAGGGGAGCATGCCTCTCAAATTTATCGAATGGATGAGTGAACATTAACGTCGCACTGTTCAGCTACACGAGGGATTTTGGCGACGGACCTCGTAGTAATTTTGAACCGTGGTCAAGGGACGACACCTGAGCTGGCACCCCCTCTCCTAACTACCACACCACACCAACGGGAGGACGTTTGAGCTCCTGTCAGATTTAACGTGCATCGCTCCCCTACATGGCGGTTCTTTAGTGACACTGGGCTCGAATTCGCGTGACAAGCCAGTCACGATCCAATACTTTGACCACTAGGCTACCATGGCCATTCAAATTTATCGAAAGGTGAAAGAGAAACAATGCAGAGAGCAGTGTTTCCTTCGAGGCACACTATTTTAGTGGTGTCAGCTTTATGATGAGGTATACATAAGCATCAAAGACTTACCATGACCTGGGCAGGCGCACGTTGAGATCAATAAGACCACGATTTCAGTAGTGGAGGAAACGTTATGACATAAACCGTCGAATCCTCACGCATAATATTGCTGTTGAACTGTCGATTAGCAAAAGACCTGTACATCACGTAATCCCCCATAAGGTTGACTATGGCTAGGTTTGTGCATAGTGAATACCCAAGTGTTTGTCAGAGAATCAGAAGGCGAGGATGTGTATTTGATGCTTCTATCTGTTGAAATACATAGAGCAAGGAGTAGATTCAGTTGATAAGATTGTGGCATGTGACGGAATTTGGAGTCACCACTTCGATTTTGCTTCCAAAAGGATGAGAATGGAATGACGGCATCTCGGCTTCCTTCACCCAAAAATGCCGCCTCTGCTCAGAAGATCATAAAAGTGATGCTTAGTTTATTTTTCCACGAAAAAGGATCTCTACTCATCGATTGGCTACAACAGAGTGCAATAATTAACGCTGAGAAGTATTGCAACAGTGTGGCTAGAGCTCAAACGGACAATTAAGAACAAGCGAAGGTGCAAGCTCTCGAATGGGATAGTTATTCAGAAAGACAACACTGGGTCACATGCGGCCGAGAAGACCTCCGAATTCTTTGAAAAATTTGATGGGATGTTCTGCAACAATCTTCTAACAGGTGCAATATTTCATCCTGTGATTCCCATATACACTCATTGCCTTAAAATTTTGTACACCGAGAAATAAAGTTGAGATTGTTACAAAACTTGGCATCAAGATACATGCCAGGCACATATGTAAATGATTAGAAATACAAAGTGATTGAGCATCGCGTAATGCCACCAAAGGGCTTGGTTCTACTTGAATTATAAAACAGGTAAGCAGAGTTTCTTTGCGTGTATTTTATCTGTTGCTGAGAGGTGCTTTTAAACTATAGAGATAAATAGATGATAGATGATCTCGGCGTGTAACTCTCCACCTAGGCCGTTCTGACTTTACTGTGATAAAGTGTTGGGACCAGTGGACAAGATAGAAATCTTCTACAGAACGGCCTGGCTCATGACGCTCTCGAAAGATTAATAGTCGAGAAGACTGTCACATGAACATAATAAGATACGCAGGCATAGGGACCACTGTGTCATTGCCCCATCCATATACAGACAGTATTTTCACTACGGTTCTCTGTGTCAGTCCGTAACATCGTAAGGCTGAAGGATAGTAGCTATTGTCGGCTCCAATTACGAATACTGCCATTGACACCCACTCAACGTCATCTCCGTTTGGAGTGGTGTTGCACTCGAAGAAATTGGACAGAAACCGAATGGAATGAGGTCGTCTTCAGTGACAAATTTAGATTCAATTTAGGCATTGATAATCGTGTACGTGTGTCGAGGCCCCGTAGAGGAAGTCTCAAACCTGCCTTCGCTGTACAGCGGTACACCGCTTCCACAACTGGTGTGATAGAATGGGTATCATCGCATACGACACATGGTCATTCTTAATATTGGTCCACGGCCCCATGATAGCCCAGAAAGAAAAGCAATACACATCAAGAAATCAAAAAATGCTTTAAAATTTTATAAGACTTGAGTTTTGTGAAATTATGTATATAATTAAATCTGGTAAAATTATTCTCATGTACTAATATATAATATACTCAATATACTTAAACTTCTTACTGTTACAACAAAATAAATATGCATCAAATGTCAATCATATTATCGATGACTATTAAAATTGAAATACAAGAAAAAGTTCAAGAGAAAGTTGCAAACCCTCGAAATATCAAAAACATTGCATAGATAAGATGATAATTACTTTTGTGAAAAAAAACTTAGAACAATACATTTTATTATTAGTAGTAGTATTGCGTGTTTTTAGGTAAATGTATTTAATATGTATGTATTTTAAGTTATTACAAATGAAATGCATTGTATAAAGCAGAATAATGGCTGACGAACCATTTTGGTATGTTGAGCAGTTTCTTCCAGTCTTTAAATTTGCCAATTTATAAAACAATTTTATATATTTTGAAACTTTACCTATAACAATTGCATTTTACAAGCTATAAGAATAGATATATCTTTTAATGAATTCAATGCGGTACTTTACAAAAATTCAAATTTAGTATGTGATAAGACATGAAAGCCTTTATGTATGCGAAATAAACAGTGAGTTTACTCTTAGGTAAATTAAATTTGTTGAGCTTGTTTTTTTAAACAAGAGAAAAGGAAAGAAAAGAAAATGTAAATCAACTGTTTAACGCAGTGGTTAACTTTATTGCTTTTGCAATTGGTCTGAAACCACTAAAGAACTACAGCTGTTAAACCAAAAGTACTGAAGCCTTTTTTTAAGGAAATTCTCGAAAGGTTTCTCGTCAGCCAAATTCGTCACAAACAAGACGGACAAGACAAAGGGAATATTGTTAAGCTTTTGAAAGAAGGAATAATTTATCATTAGTAAAATTGTTAGCAGTATTCTACCCAGTTACAACAACTGCGGGAGTCTTTTACCGTATTTATTATTATTACTATTATTAGTGAAATTTTACATTAAGCTTTCAAATTAGTTTTAACCTGTCTATTCTCCGATAGAATATTTGAATATGTATTTTATAAAATATACAGTTCGAGTGTTTTAAAGTGCAAGGTATAAGTAAAGTATGTGCAAGATTAAATTTTCTTTTATTCAATTAAATATACGTAACCTTATTGACTTATGCAATTTTTAAAACATTAAAAAATTACTCTTGATGTCTCAAACTTATAGAGAAGAGTCGTTTCATTTTTGATTCAATCCCCTTAAATTTATCGAATTAAAATAGACATTACAGTATATTTTATAGAATAAATTTTTTTGTTACAAGTAATTTTGAACTCCTTTTATTAATCCTGTGTGTGTGTGTGTGTGTGTGTGTGTGTGTGTGTGTGTGTGTGATCGGACCCCGATTTACCGAGCTCCTATGTAACGATTTTCGCGATTTAACGAATTTTTCTTTCCCCCAATTAAAATGAAAGCAAGAAACCTCTATATAACGAATAATAAACCCCGAATTAACGAATCAATTCAACAGCCAAAACAAATTTTTTTTTACTATTTTCGATTAGAAAAAATTGGATTCTATACCAAGCAACATATCACTTTTACATTAGGAGCAAAACAAATTTTCCAACAAAGCAAAATTTTATTGAGACCAGGTGGAGCCCGAATTAGACTTTACAGCAGGTACAGATGAGACATGAATAGCAACAGGCAGGGCTTTATCGTGCCTTCTACTAAAACCCTCTTGGGAAATCTTTGGGGCCAGAATGGCATTTCTTTCCAACCAACTCAAGAAGAGAACGCGATTATGCATATTAGGAATGTGTATATATTAGAGCTTTTTAGTATTCGTGTAGAGTTCGAAGTGGAGGCCTTAGAAGGTGGTAGTTCTAAGTGAAATTCTAAGAAGGAGAGTTCTAAGTGAAGTTCTAAGAAGGAGAATTTTAAGTGAAGTTCTAAGAAGGAGAGTTCTAAGTGGGTTCGAAGCCAGAAGATTGTCCATTTGCCGGATCAAGTTGGATACAATATTATATTGACGATAGGTAGCTGTTCGCCGTGGAATATCGGTAAGATAGATTATATTAAACTTTAATACTAGAGAGGATTCTAGTAAGTTAAGGAATCATCTATAAATATAGATTCGGTGGCTAATTTATTATAAAGGTAGTGAGTAAGGTTTCATGCTTTATTTGCTAAGAATTGTAATTTATGTCATATCACTCCTGATCATTAGTCTCCTAGACTTGTGTTGCATTGCTTAATATAAATTAAGATAATAATAAACTAGTTTTATTATGGAAGTTTTGAGAGGTCAATCTTTTGTCCCCACAAACTTAAGTCGCGTGGGTGAAGAGATGATACCCACAGCCTATGGGGTATCACAACCTAACTTGTGAGTTTTGAATAGGACAGGAAGTTCTTTTTCTCATCCCACTCCACGACGTAGGGGATATTTTAAGAAATTTTACCGATTTTACCATATGCTTTCCTTTTTAGAAGAAGTAAAATTTTGTATAAGAAGGTAGATATGCGCGTAAGGTTTTGCAGAAAATATTATTTATGAAAATTTATGAAACATGGCGGATTGTTGGAAACGAATGCGTTGCGATACTGATGCTGAAATTCATAATGAAACCCTTATCAAAACTGTTACATTTTAATATGCTTTACATTGTTTGGAAAATTTGAAAACATATATTTCATGCAACAGGATGTAAATGACAAAGCCCTTTTTTTTGCATAAAGTTGAAAAAAGAACTCTTTCCAGTCAGGAATCAAAAATATTGTCAAACAACTATCAGCTAGTATTTTAAAATTTAGAATTACCTAACACGCAATAATTTACTAATAGTTCTTTTACCTGCTGAATAATAAGTGTATAATTTCTAAATATGGATATTTTTTATGTAGTTGCTTATTATAGAAATTCAAAAAGGTAGGTGCAAAAAATTTGTATTTTTTTAGATCTCAATATTTCGAATAATTCCGAATCAACGAATAAAATTTTCTGTCTCGATGAATACGTTAAATTGGGATCCAAATGCATATACACTGGTGTGCAAAACTTAAGCAACAGGTGGGTTTATTGCCATAACTTCACGAAAAATCATCTGAGAGACATGAAATTCTGAAATGAGGGAGGAAGTATTATGTAAGGATGACGAAAGCATCGGCGCTGAAAAAGGAATACAACGCATACGGTATGGAATCAAAACAAAACAAGCTTTATTGAACGCATAGTATCAAACATGATTGTCTATCAACAGGAAGAACAGCGCAAGCAGATGTTCCTTAATATGGTATATGCCCTCCCCTTACTACAATGGTTGCTTTGCACCGTCTCCGCATACTCAGAAACAGCTGGTGCAACATTTCTTGAGGTAAGTGCCCATTCCTCAATCAACATCTGTTTGAGTTGTTGGTTGTACTCGGATGATGTGAGCGTGTGGCAATACGTCTCCCAAAGCATCCACACACATATTCGATGGAATTTAAATCTGGGAACACGCTGGTCAATCCATTCGAGTGATATCTTCACTTTCCAGCAGCTCCTCAACGCTTGAAGTGCGATGTGGCAGTGCATTGTCATCCATAAAATGAAGTCTGGGCCAATGGCACCTCGGAAAAGATGCAGATGGGAAGAAGTACCTCCTCACAATAGCGATCTGATTTACAGACCCTCTGTGCTGGAAAATGGGAAGCTCAGTTCCGCCGTTCAGCATAATGCCAGCAGACCAAGAACTCCAGGACCACCGTAACGATGTCTTTTCTTGATGTTACTGGGGATAAAACCGGGTCGATCTCTCTCCCAAATCAAAACGCGTTGAGAATCGCTTCACAGTACTGAGCGACTCTCATCCGTAAAGAAGAGCGACTCCATTGATCCGGTACGCCAGTTTTTTGTGCTCTGTGTCCACTGTAAGCGGTGGCTTCGGTGGCCATCTTTCCATGGGAGGCAGCGTTCAGGGCAGCGGGTGAACAGACCCCCTTTATTGAAGGCGTCTGGCCGCGTAAACCATACACTTATCGACCTGTTGCTGCAAGAGTTTCGACGTAGCGCTTGCTGACTGATGTCGAACTTTTTTTCGCCTGCAGGATGATATATCGGTCATCCCCTGCGGATTTTCCAGTAGATCTCCAGGCGGCCACACCAGCCTTTCTAACAGCTGTACCTGTGGTTTGGAATGCTTTCCAAGCGCGCGAAACGACACTTTTGTTGATTTCGAACTCTGCAGCTACACTGGTGTGACAGTACGCCCCTCCTCCAGCTTTCCGATCATTCTTCCACGTGTGAAGTCATCAGATGATTTCTTCTAGCCATATTTCACGAACTGACTCACTGGCACTTGCAGAGAATATGGTGAATTGCGTCTCCGTCCTTCATTTCATTCTACTGTTGAGCAGCGCCTTAATGAAGCATCACGCGTTTTGCGTACGCTCACATCGCTTCTGACGTTTTGTTTCTGATATTTGCATACGCATGACGTTTCTACTGACTTGCGTGTTCCTCTATACTGATCTCCAGACCTCCTTTTCTGCAGGTTTCATGGCTATCTGCTAAATTTTTACATTGTTGCGTAAGTTTTGCACACCAGTGTATATATACATACATTTGACAGCCGTTTCATTATGACCATCCTTGTGGCCATGATAGCTGTGTGGTCATGGTCGCTAACTTGTAACCAGGATTCTCCAGTCATGATTTCGAGCCCTCGTGACAGTGAAAACCTGCCATGTTGAGAAGCTGATGCATGCTAAATCGGTCGATGCTCAAAGTCTTCATGTTTGCATGAAGTTTGCAGAGTGGAATGCCTACACTGATGTCATCGTCATTACTTGATCGAGGCTTAAAATTCCGAAATCCACATCATAAACCATTTCTCTTTGCTTTAGGAAGCATTATTAAAAATCAAATCAAATCTAAATCAAATCCTCTAGAATAATGAGATCTCCCGGAATCCCGGATCTAGAATAATGGATCCCCTCACGTGCCATTGTGCACGTGAGGCTGGTGTACATAAAACGCCTATACAATGTCTTTCATCACGTAAAATATTTTGAGACATAATGAGTAATGTAGTTGATTTATTAGATTTCGGTAAAAGTCACATCGCTATGACTCGGTCACTAGTTGCATCAATTTCAAAATGGCGCGTTTGGCGGCTTGCTTTCTTCCGTGTAAATTGTACTTTTTTAAAGTCATGCATGGATGGTGAAATGACAAGTCACCGATCAGAGGTTTGCTGATCACAATACATTGATTTTCCCGGATAACGGAGATTGTTACGGGTTGTTCGCCATGACCGAAGGACTACAACAACCAATATCACCAACAACTGTAGTTTGCAGCGTATATGTCAGGGATGGCGAACCAGTGGCACGCGTACCATTGATGGCACGTGACACAATATTTTTGGCACGCCAGTAATCAAAATGGTTTGTATTTTATTTCAAAATTTCAGAGTTCACTATAAAGTATTACAAACAAACGCGAGTGATCGGTCGCGGGGTGGCGAGGAGCACACTCGTTTGTTATTGTCTTTCTTGCCTTAGTTACGTCGAAGACTACAATGGGCTTAATTCATGAATATATGATAAACAAACGTGTTTTCCATCGAATTCAAAACAAACATTAAACTAATTGCTTGTTCTATTTGTAAAACTCAGATAAATTTCAAATTTCATATTTGGGTAAAGATGATGTTTAAATGCTAGGAAAATAAATTTCTTCAAAAAGATTTTTGAAATTAAAAAAAAGTGTGGCGCATACTTATACTTTTTAAATAAAATGCATTTTGTATACAAATATAACTTTTTAAGAAAGTTTCTGCAAAAGGAAACGAAGCTTTTGGCAACTTACCAGGCGCGTGAACTGATTAGTTGGAAACACAAGATAGTTTTTTATCGTGTGACTATGACGTCACATGAGTTTTTGAATTGATTGGCTAGAATCACGTGGCTTTCACTATCATGTGACTATGACGTCACATGAATTAACCTCATTGCTTATGACGTTAAGTTTATCTACGCATAGCATAATCAATTTCGTTGACGCAACCGTATTTTAAAGTTTATCTGTGCTGTATTTACGATTTTTAATTGTTATTTAACATGGCTAGTTCAGCAAAAGAACAAAATGTGCAAGATAGTAAGTGTAACCGAGAATTTCAATTAATTTGGGTGGAATGCAGATAAACATGGCATTATCGGTAAAAGCAACAAAAGCGGTGTGTGTTTTATGTTCTTAAATAGAGGTATACAGAACATCGTCTGTAAAACGGTACTTTAAAACAAGTCACAAACCCTCTTGTTAAAAAAAAGTGAACCACAGCAAAAATAATTGCTTAGAAACCGTTTGACAGATGAATCCAATTCAGCATATGTATTCTACAAAAAGTAACATCTTACAATCCAAATATAAGTTATTTGTCATCCAATCTGCAACAACATAAGTCACACTAACGTTACTTTTTTTAATTTGAATTACACATATAACTAAAACATTCATAACTATACAGTGCAAAAGGTATTCTTTCGTAGTAAATAGAGTTTTGTGTTCTTAGTACTTAGTTTCATTATTTTCCTAATAATTACAAATCAAAAATATTTAACGGCACGTCTATACCTCATTAAACACTTCTTTAGAAAAAATGGCACGTTGATCCATAAAGATTCACCATCCCTGGTATATGGTGTCTCAACACATTACTATGTATAGAACCACGGAGCTTGCACCCGAATCGTATCCCTGTATCAACAGAGTCTATAATGACTAATGGAATATCGGCATTGGACCATAGAAGAATGGAATGACAAATTTCATTAAACAATGTCTTCGTAAATTTTAGTTTGTCTTTAATTATCGCTTCAATGCATGGCTTATAACTTTGGTAGGGAAAAATTGCATAGAAAGAGCAGTATGAAACAGATTCAAAGATTAAAAAATCAACATGGATTGTGAATAACAAATGAAATAAAAAATTTTCTTTATAAAATCTCAACGCTTCAATGGAAAACTTATTGTGTGAAACTTTTTCTAGTGTTTAGAAATATTTTTATGTAAGCAATTATACCTTAATCATGGATAAGATTCAAGACTAAGCGTAATATTTTGAAGAATACGAAATGAAAATGCAAATATTATCATACTAATACCGAAGGAACAATAACAAGATTCAAGATCGAAATTAAGTTTCTGAAACTAAATGTTTTTTTCTCAGACGAAATTCAGTGGGTTTCGGTTTATCAATTTTCCTAATCATGCAGAAAATATGCAACTGTACATTAAATTGCATAAATAATACTTTAAAGTGTGTTTAATTCTAGAAAAAATTTAAAAATGGGAACTTATAGTTTAATTGAAGATGCATTAGCTTACATAAATATCGACGACAAAACAGTTTTGGTTACAGTTCTTTCCTTTCTTCATTTTCTTTTTGTTATTTCCAGTTTTTATTTCTCTCTCTTCTTTCTGTCTTTTTCTTTAGTTTTCGAATAGTAATAAACAAAACTGATGACCGATTAACTTACCATTCAGTGACCTTACACTTGACTTGACTTACCCTTACACTTGATGTACTCCAATAGAATCGAAAATCAAACACGTCGGTAAATGGTGACCACACACACAAAAGTTTGCTTGATGTCCTTTGCTTATTTCGTTCTGTTATATGACAATTTATTAATATTTCACATTTGGGGAAGGAGGTTAAAGCATATACAGTGGTACCTCGACATACGAGTGCCCCAACATACGAGTTTTTCGAGATACGAGCCGACGAGCAAGTGATTTTTTGCTTTTAGTTACGAGCGAAATTCGAGATACGAGTCCCGGGTTCGGTAGGATCTTAGGAATGTGGGAGAGTTTCACAGTTCGTGGAAAAAAAACCCGAAAAAGTTGCAACAGGTCGTGCATCTGACCTTTTTAATGACACTTGCCTAACTCATTTCCGGAACATTCTGGAGAGGGAGGAAGAAACAAACCTCCTTGGACATGTTTTTTCTAAAAAGGCCTACAGGTGAAAGCGAGAAAAAAGTAGCGAAAAAAGGCAAAGACCAGTGAGGATATCTAATTTATTTCTTTACATTCTCTTTTTTTTTTTTGTGCAATAAATATTTATATTTATAAATACGTTTTATTATTCAAAACCACGTAACAAAAAAAACTGGGGTGCATTTTGGGGTTGGAACGGATTAATGGTAGTTCAATTGTTTTGTATGGGGGGAAATTTCAGC
>BMAV01023989.1:0-25837 GCA_019973955.1 Trichonephila inaurata madagascariensis | reverse complement strand
AAACCCGTATTTAAAATTTTTAAAAAGACAACAAAAAGAATGTCAGAACTATTCGAAATTTCTTAAAAAAAACATTTAATAAAAGGTTTTTTTGGGCAATAGTAAATGTTGAAAATATAGGTAATACTTTTTAGTTGCCCCTGAGTATTAAAACTTGATAGCAAAATGCTTTACAGAAACAAAAATATGATAAACACAATTTATACAGTAGATAAGAGTGGTTTCTCTTCTCTCTCTCAAGCAAAACAGAAAGTGAAAATTTTTCAATAAGTGTAAGGTTGGATAATCTTGTATTTTAATTTGGTAATTAAGAACAAATTTGGTTAAAAATTTTAGATTTTTTTTTTGTGATATTGGGGCCTTTGTCAAAAGTTTTGGGTCATCTTAAAAATTTACAAAATTATTCTAGAAATGTTTTTATTATTCCTGTTTAGTCTCAAAGTATTCAGATATTTGAAAAAAAAGTATAATAATAATAATAATATTGTTTTATTAACTTATATTTAGAAACTTTGAAAGGAAACTACAAATTTAGAGTATTTGTGATTGTGTTTCCAGTTTTTTAAAAAGAAAAAGTTACTTTTGAAAGCTTTTTGAAACTTCTTTTGGAGATATTTTAATAATTTTGATATAAGTAATCTGGAAATTATCTACGTTTTGTTCTAGAAATGAAACTAAATTGTTTAAACAAACAATTAAAACAAAATACGTTTGTATTAAATAAAAAATTTCAAATTCAGTCAGAAAATTTGAAAAAAGATGAAAGTAATTTTTGAGAGTTTGGAAAAAATAAAAAAGATAAGTTAATATTTTAATTTCTAAATATTTCATGGACAAAATTTACAGTTTGCAATAATAAATAGAAAACCTTAAATTATTTTTTAATCGAATCTAAATTTTCAGACTTTTAGTTATTTTTCGTTCCGAGATTTGTGCTTAGTTTTTTTTTTTTAGATTGTATTTTTTGAATAAATTCTGTTGTTTTGCATTTATAATTATAAAATGTTTTATTTTTATATTAAAGGTTATATTTTGTTTGGTTTTTATTTTGTTAAAGCTTTTTGTCGTTATTATACCTCATTACCTGGCCAAAATTTAAATTCTGCACTTAAATTTTATTTGAGTTATTAATGTGTTTTACTTTTTATTCCTATATAAGTAGATGATTTTTAACGTCATCGTTAAGTATTAGTCAAAATATGAAAAGTTCCTGGGGGGGGACATTAGGTGTTTCAGAGGGCGGCCGAACCAGGATCCTGTCCTGAAACCAGGGGGGCAAATCCGCATCACAGTTGCTTGTTTCATCCAACACGTTGACTGACTTCTTTGAAAGATAATTTCGCAATCCCTATAAGGGAACTATTTTCCTCGGTCGAATTCAGAACTTGGAAAAAGCTCTATGTCTTCCACGAGGCATAGGGAACAGCTTAAAAATTGCTATCTGCTCTCCTTCTATAGCACTTGCGGGTGGCGTTATGGTCAGGTGATATGCGTCTGCGCGTAGTTATTCGCATATTTCATCGCCGCCAACGCATGATGTAAATTTCAAAGGTTTGTATTCTTCCTTCAGGGTGTTGCATTTGTGTGGCCAGCAAATGTAAAAATGTTCATTATCAATGCATAGGAAAAAAGTTGAAGCAAAGGAATTTATTTCCTTTTTTTTCTTTTTTAAAACCAATCATTAATGTTAAAGTATTTGTTTCTTTAGGTACGTTCAGATATCAATGAGAGATTGGTTCTTTTTAGCATTTTTTATGATATGGAATGACAGAAGATAAAATGCTTTTATTTCAATCAAAGGGAAAAATTTCCCAGTGGTGAACAGGGCCGATCCTAGAGGGGTGCGGGAGCGTGCACCGCACGCGGAAGCCAGAACAAGGGGCGGCCACAGGCTGCCTATAATTCTATCGATAAAAGCAAACTTTTGTGAATTTCTCAAAATAAAATTTATAATAAGTTGAATAAATGTGCTGAATTTTAACCCTTACAATGACGGTACTTATAAGTACCATCACTTCGAAGTTACATAGAACAAGTATTTTTGCGAATATCTGACGATACAAGCAGAAATTCTTTGAATCCATTCTTTCAAGATATATGGCAGCATGGGGTTCTATGATGAGTATTTTAGCGAGGAAAGCAAATAGTTTTATAGCAGAAATTGCATTTGTGACTGCGTTTTCAGGGATTGCGAAGATTATCATTTTGTTCCAAAAGTAGTTAATATCAAAAGGTAAGGTCTTATTTTTATAGCAAGGAAGACCTTAGAAAAAGGTTTACACTCTATTTTAAGTGAACAGTGTATATAATTAATTTTACAGTTGAAAAAATTTGGGGGAAATTTAAGAAACCGACAGACCGGGTGGGGAGTAAGAACATAGTTTTTTCGGTCCGTGTAGCAATTATGATTTTGTTCTGTTAAAAGCGTCACCAATACCGCAATGGGTTATGCCCCTTTTTTGGCTTTTTTTTTTAAACCCGATTTTTTTTGTTTTTTATAAATGTTTTTTTTTTTAATTTTTTAAAAAATTTGAAAACCTTAACCAGCTTGTTTTTTTTTTCCCCTTAAAATTCTAAATATGTATTCATTTTTAAAAAAATTAAAAAAATTTTAAATTTCCCTTTTATGTGTAAAAGATTAAAAGTAGTTGGGAAAATGTTTAAGGTGCTAAAATTTTTTTTTTTACCTTTAAGTGGGGTTTTCCCAGTCCCAAAGGGGGTTTTGTTTGCTTAGAACCCCCCTTTTCAAATAAAAGTGATGTCCCAAAAAAATGATTTTTCTGATGAAAACCCCCAAAAATTATCTGCTAAATTTTCGTTGTTTTTTGGGATGACGTTCAAGGGGGGGGAACAAAATTGTGTATTTCCCGGTTAAAAAAAATGCATTTCTTCCCCCAGGATGCTGGGGAAAAAACATTCAATGGGAAACCCCTCAAAATCACAAATGTGTAATAAATTTTTGTGAAAAAAAATCTTTTCGAATATTTTTTCAAATTGTTTATGAAAAAAAGGAATAAAAAAAAAAATTTAATTCTTTAAAAAAT
Organism: Trichonephila inaurata madagascariensis; assembly: GCA_019973955.1. Taxonomy (NCBI): domain Eukaryota; kingdom Metazoa; phylum Arthropoda; class Arachnida; order Araneae; family Nephilidae; genus Trichonephila; species Trichonephila inaurata. The sequence continues at coordinate 22,793 of BMAV01023989.1, read as the reverse complement.
AAATATTTGTGCTGTATAATATTAGTATTCTCTGGGGATTTTGGGGGTTTTTAAGAGAAAAAATTTGGTTTAAAAGTCTTGGCATTGTCATAATTTTTTGAGCCCCTTTGGTGCTGGCCCAAAGTACCCAAAATTAATTACCCCCAACAAAATTAAAATTTTCCCGAAAATTATTTTTTTTTTTTTGCTTTTGGTTTCCCCAAAACCCCGGTTAACTTTTTTATTTTCCAATAAAAAATAAATCAAAAAAATTAAAAATGGTAAATTCATTACAGTTCAATATAAATTTGAGCCCCTTTTGCCTCTTCCGTTCCTGGTTTTTTAACCCGGGGGAGACCCCCTGACCGGGGGCCCTTATCGCCCTTCCAACCTAAAGGGACGTCCAAAACCCCCCCTTCAAAAAATCCAGTCTTTTTTCGCCCGGACTTCTCGTTTTTATCATTCTTTTTTTCCCCCTGGTCAGCCACCGTTCATCTTTTTGTCGGCCTCAGCCCCCGGTTTGCTGCCGCCTTCCGGCCGTCCCCCTTGATGTCGTACCCCTGGCCCCAAAACCGGGGTCCCGTTCCCCCCAATCCCAAAGAGGCCCCAAAAAGGTTGGGGTACATTTTTTTCCCCCAGCGCACGGCCCCGAATTCGGGAAAAGGAACACACAAATGATAAACCCCCCCTTTTTTTGCCCGCCAGTCAGTTGTGAAAAAGGTGCCGCTCGACCCCCCAAATACAAAATTCCCTTCCCAAAATTAAAAATTCCGGTTTCCCCTTTGAAAAGGGGATCTGTTGGAAAGGGGGAGATATGCTTCGTCACAGCTGCCCCCGTCCTTTTCTGGGACATTTTAGGAATTACATCACACTACTGGCCTCTGCGGTGGCCCCCGGGTGGGGAAACCATTCTCGGCAGAGAATTTCCCTTTAATTACACACATAACAAAATAACACAAAGCCCAAACTTTTGCAGATTTTACCATTTTTCCCCCTTTTACCCCATCTCTTTTTTTGCTAAAGGGCCAAAATTTTGAAACCCCCCTTCTTTTGGCCTTAAAAAAATAAAATTCACACCCCCGGGTTTTAAAAAAAAAACTGAAAAGGCATCATTCTAATCTATTTTAATCCGTCGGCAATTTCCCAATGGGGTTTTTCCCCCCCGGAAATGCCGAATTTAAAAATTTAAACTGTTGTAGCCCTTAAAGCCCTTTTTTTAAAACCGGGATTGCCCCCCCCAAATTTTTGTTTGGGTTTTTGGGGTTGTGATCGGTTTCTATAAAAAACCCCTTTTAAACCATCTAAGTAGTTTTTTTGCCGAATAGTTTGGGGCCCCCCTTTTCACCCGCGTTTAAACCTTCCCCCCCGTTTTTTCCTTATAAGTGGGGTTTTCCCCACCGTTTTTTTCTGCGAAAAAACTACCCACCCCCTATATCATTTGGGGCGCCCCGCCCACAAAAAAAAACTTTCGAAAACCGGGAAAAAAACAAAAATATTTTTCAAAGGAAAAATTTACTCTTCCCTTGCGAACGCCCCTTCGCACCCTTTCACCCCCAAGGGCCCCCTTCCAAATTTTTTTCCCTTGGGGCGTCGGTAAAGGGGTGACCCCTTTTCGCTATGGGTTCGGGATGTAATAAAAGGAAATTACCCTTTCCCTTTCCCCAAAAAGATCTCACCCGGGTTTTGGGGGGGGGGGAAACCCCAATGGTTTCCGTATTTTCACTGGGGGGGATTCCTCCCAGAACCTACGGTATGACCGAGGAATAAACCCCTCCTGCGCGAATCTAAAAGAAGGTTTTCCTTTTTAAAACCGGGCCCCGTCTCCCCCGGGCCCAATGCATCCTGGTTTTTTCCAAATTTTGGGGAAAGAGGGCCCATGTCATCGAGTGGGGAAAAAGAAAAACCCCCCTAATCCCCAAAACCGGGCCCCATTAGTTTGGAAGAAAAAGGCCCCATATAAACCAACATCTTTTTTTTGGATAAAAGAAACCAAAAGGGGGACGGCCCCCCCCCCTTTTGACCCTTGGTGGAGGGGAAAAAAATTTTTTCCCCCAAATCCAACCGTCCCCAAAATGGGGGGGGGCCCCTTTTTTTCCCCACAGTTTTTTTATGTTCCCAAAAGGGGAAAAAACCCCATCCCGTGACCATTAGGCGGGGGTAAAATCCACAAATTTTTTGGGACCCCGATATGGACTCTAAACCCCAGAATGAGGCGACGTAAAGTCAGATTGCCCCATCTCGATCTTTCCCCCAATTAATTATTCGTTTTATTTCATTTTTTAAGATGTTGAGGTCAAAGGGGCGGGCCTTTTTAAGGGGTTTCCCTTTTCCGGGTTTCCTGAAAATCCTTTTCATTAAATTTTTTTTCCCGGGGCCCGGGGGAAACACTTTTTTTTTCCCCAATTACCCCCCTTTAAAATCGTTCTTTGGCTTGCCAAGGGGGGCCTCCCCCCCGTAATAAAACGTAGAAACCCGTTTTAAACGGGAAAGGGGGATTTCCATCCTTTCTTTTACCTTTTCCCGAAACCCTTCTATTCCCAAAGGTTCCCCGATGAATGTTTCAAAGGAAAGACAGGAAAATTGAAACCCTTTTTTCCCCGGTAAATCTCCAAATAATTGGTTTTCGAAATTTTTTATTTAAAATTTTTCCCGGGACCGATCCTTTAAAAACCCTTTTTTCCCCCAAAGGGGGTTACCCCTTTTCCCAAAATCGCCGGAAATTTTTTTTCCCACCCAGTTCCGACCCTTTTTTTTGTTGGACCCCCCCCCCGTTTTCCCAAAGGGAACTCTTGGCAAGTTTCCCATCTATTTCCCGGTGTATCCCCCCCCGGGGTTTCGGCCCGCCCCCCCCCTTTTTACCCCCTTTTTCCCCGGTTTTGGGGTTTTCCCAAAATTTTTTCCCATACCCCGGGGGCAAAAAGGGGGGGTGTTTTCGAAAGGCAAATAATGCTGAAGCAACAATCCCCCCAAATTAAAAACGAAAAAGAGCTTTCAAGACGTGTTTAAAGTTCTAGGGGAACCCCTTTAAACGGCACTCTGGAATTTTGGCTGACAGGGGGAATAAATTTCCAATTTTTAAAAAGGTTTTTTTGTGGTTTCGTAAATGGGTCCGGACCCGATTAAGTTTTAAAGGAAAATTTTTGGCATTAAAACCATCTTGTCGATAGCCATGCCCTTGGGGGTTCCCGGTAATTTTAGAGGGGGATTATTAAAGGGGATAGGGGGACATTCATAATTTTGGGTATGACTTTTATTAAAATTTTCCCTTAAAATTCCCTTATATAACGAACAAACATATTAAAGTGAGAAAAAACCCAAAAGAAAGGCCGTTTAACTAAGTCAGATCGCGCAATTAGACCCCCTTATCAATATAATTTATATCCTCCCCCCCTTCAATAATTTACTAGCTTTCAGAATATAACCCCTCCCAATTTTGGCTTGAAGACCCAACGCCCTAAAAATTTCTTGGGGGTAAAACCAACCCGGCGCAATTTTCCCTTTTTGGGAAAAAAGCGGGGGGGGAGTCCCGTGACCCCGAGAAACCGTCTTAACACATTTCCCAAACCCTTTTTCCACAAGCCCTGGGATTTACCTTTTCCCCCAAACCCTCCCCTTTTAAGGGCCCCAAATTTATCTTTTTTGGGTTGCCCTTCGTTTTTTTGGGTTTTGGAAAAAGTTTTTCCATTAATCGGGGCCCGCCAAAGAACTGGGGTTTATGTTAGAAGAAGAACGCAAAGTTCAAAAACCCTCGGGAAAAAACGTGATTTTTTTGGGTTTTCCCCCGCCCCGGAAAAACCGCGTTTCAAAAATCTGAACTCCCTGCTTTCCGTTTTTTTAAATTTTAAACCCCAAAATCCTCTTTTTAAATTTCTAAAAAATTTAAATTATTTATCTTGCCCTTTAAATTTTTCATTATTTCATCTTTAAATTTAAATTTTAATATTCAACAAATTTTTAAAAATTTAAAATTTTTCTGACAGATACACAAAAATTTTTCCCCAAAAATGAACTAGGCCAACAGGGCAATTTTTTTGGTTTTAATTTTGGATTTTCCCTTTCCCTTTACATAGCCCCCTTAAATTTTCAAATTTTTAACGCTATTAAAATTAAAAAAAATTTCCCAAAATGAAATTTTTCCCCCAAGCGAACCCAAGCCCGGGGGAAAAAAAAAACCTTTGGGAGCCGGGAGCCCCGGCCCCCCCTTTTCCCCAGGGGGCCCACAATACGGGGGAAAAAATACTTTCGGGGTCTTCCCCCCAAAATAAAACTTTTTGTTATTTTTGCCAAATTTTATATTTACAAAATTCCCAAAATTTTAAATTGTTATGCATTATATATCATTTGTAAACAAAAACCCTTTCATTTCCACCCCCATCTGGTTTAAATAAAAAACCCAAATGACCGCGCACCCCTGTTAATATTATTTTTTAGTCCCCCTACACCGTTTTTCCCCAAACCCAAAAATGTTTTTAAATTTAAATAAAAAAAAAATATATATATATATATATATACATTTTATACAATTACAAACATTTTTCAAAAAAACCTTTAAAAAAATAAAACCCAAAGGAAATTTTTATCTCACGAAGTCATACATCGGACCCTAAAAAAATAAATTACATTGTTTTTTTTCCAATACTAAAAAAGAAAAATTTTTTTAAAATAAAAATTCAAAAAAAAATACAAAATCCTGAGTGCCAACCTTTTTCCTTTGGGCCCCCTTTTTAAAAACCGCCCCAGGGGGTTCCCTTTTTTTCAATAAATTTTTACGACCACTTGTTGGGAAAAATCATAAAAGGGAAAAAAAACCGGTTTTATATTTGGGCCCCAAACATGACTTTGGGGCGAGGGTCCCCGCTCTTTCCCCCTTCTCCCCTTGGCTGCCCAATTTTTTCTTTCCGCTTAGAGCTTTGTAGTATCCTTTGTTTTTCCCTTTCTTTCCTTGTTGCTTCCTTGGGCCCGGGGGGAAAACCCGGATGGGGTTTTTTTTGGGGGACGCAGGTTGGGGTTTTTTGTCCATTTTTTAACCCAGTTGTTTTTGTTTTTCTTTTTCCCCCTTTTTTATAAATAGTACCGGATTTAATGGCCCGTTTGGGTTTTTGGGGCCATTTCTCAAATTCTTTTGGGGTACCCGCCCCGAAACCCATACGACCTTTTTAAAAATTTTTTCCCGGGGGGTTTCTTTTTTTTCTTTTTTCATTTTGAAATGAGTTTTGGGAAACGATCTGACAAGGGATCTGCCTTATCGGCCCCATCCTTTTTTTTTTTGGGTTTTTTTGATTGGGGATTTATCCCTTTTTCCTCTAACCCGTTTCACCGAGATCTTTTTTTCCCTGTGTGACCCCATTTGATCTTTTATGTCTTTTCCCAACCACTGTTTCCTTTACGTGAACTAATACTATCCCGGGCGACCTGTTTTTAAACCCCCCCCGGGGAAAAACCTTTCGGTATTTTTTTTTGATCAACGTTCCCGTTAAATTTCCCCGCCCCCATTAAATTTTTATTTTTACTTTAATAATTTATAGGTTCCTTCAAATTTTTTTTTTAAAATTTTGGGGAAAAGATTTTTTTTGGCTGGGTGAACTTAAAGGGGGGGGGCCCCAATAACACCCCCTTTAATTTTAATTTTAATATTTGGCTTTGGTATTTTTTCTTTTTCCCCCCTTTCTTGTTTTTGTTTTTTTGTGCTTCCCCCCTTTTCTTTCCCATGTTTTTAACCCTTGGAAACTAAAATCAAAAATTAATTTTTGAAATGGGGAAAAAATTTGCGACCCCAAAAAAAACTCCGAGGGTTTTTCCCGCATTTTTACCGCCCAAAAAAAGCGTAAGCAAACCCAACCAAGAACTGGGTTCCCGATCGGGATTTTTTTAACATAATTTGAAAAACACTATATCTCGATTTTGTTCCCCTATTTTCTTTTTGGCCTTATGCAAAAGTCTTCAAGCCTTATACTTTTCCCTTAAATGTTCAAAAATTTCCGGAAAAAAATTGGGGAATGGTTTTTCACTTTAATTTTTTGGGCCCAAAACGCGAAAATAAAATTATCAAAAAAAATCCCCCTATTTTAAGAGCTTTAGGCCTTTTTGAGGTATAATTTTGGCCCCTTTGCCGAAATGACGGTTATTTTCTTCCTTGGGGGGAGGCGTCCTTTTATTCCCGGTTGGGCCCAACAAATCCAACGCAAATTCCCAGGGGTAATTTGATACCTCAGGGTTTTAAAAAGAAAACCCGCTGGGAAAAAGCTAACTTTTTAATTTTTAGGGGAAATAAGTAGAGACATATTGATCAATAAAATTTTTTATATACGGAATAAATTTCGTCCCGGGGAATTTTAAGTTTTTAAATCAACCCCGATGTCCCGGAATTTGGCCCTTTTAGGAAATTTTTAATTTTTTTCCTTTCCCAAAACCCCAAAGGAAAAGTAAAAACCATTTTACCCAAAACGACGTTTAGTGTTTTGAAAAATAAAAGGCCCCTCAAGGGGCGGAAATCGTGGGACCAATTTTCCCCCATATCGTCGCATTAACAGAGTTATCTTCCCGGGTTTTTTAAATATCTATAATATGGGCCCAATTCTGGGTCTTTTGTTCTGTTATTAACTGTTTCCCCCGGGGAAATTTCAAATTTCTGATTTTTGCCAAAAATTTAACTCCATTTCCCTTTTCCCCAGGATTCCGTGACAGTTTAATATTTTTCCGGTCTATGTTTTCCCCTTTATATTTAAAATTTCCCCTAATTTGGGTGCCCAAATTTATCATCCTACTCGACAAATTTTTTATGCGTTTGGGCGTGTTAAGGCAGCCCCATCTGTAAAAACTTTAATTATCGCTCCTTAGTTCCCCGGGAAATTTTTTAACGCCCCTACCACCCCTTTCCCTTTGGGAAATATTCCCCTCTGGGTTTTTCAGGGTACGTGAAGCCAAAAATAACGGGTCTGTGTTCCTGATTTAAACACTGCCCCAAAAACCCATTGAATGGGATCTGTAAAATCAAAAAGGGGTTCCCTTTAAAATTCCGGGGAATTTTAAAACTGGGCCCTTTTTTTGGGGCGCCTTGACCACTTCCGGAAACCCCTTTTGCGGGGGCCCTATGGACCAGGGCGAATTTTTTTAAATTTTTTTTTGGTTAAAAGGGGCCCCAAAAGATCGCAAATTTTTTAATAAATTTCGCCCACCGGGACACAAAAAACCTTTGGGCAACCCCCCCTTTTAGTTGGGGTGGTTTTACCCCCAGTATGGCCCCAACCCGTCCCATCCGTTTTGATTCCTTTTTTCTAATAATTAATTTCCAAAACCCCAATTATCGCATCCAAATTTACATTTATCTTTATTTAATGTAAAACCCTTTCATCTTGCAAAAACGAAAAAAACCCTTTTTAAAATGCTCAACATGGTGAGTGGTGATGGAGACGAATAAAACGTCGTCCTTTTACACCCCCAAAACCCCCCACCGGATTTAGGATTAAGTCATTTGCCTTTTGGAAAATTGGGGCCCCCTCATAAACCGAATGGCATCCGCCTGGGCATAAATGCCACCTTTTTTCCCGAACGGACAGATCACCGGGGGTTTACCGCCATTTGAAAACCCCCCTTTTGATAAAAAGGGTGACATTTTTGTTTTATAGGGGGTGTTTGTTTTTAAAACATCTATTTAAAGGTAAAAGGGGGAAAGGGGGATACCCCGGGGATCAATTTAGCCCTTTTTTAGTCTACCGCAAAATTTTTATGCCTTTGGATTATCCGGTGGAACCCATTATTTTCCCTTTCATAAAACAACTGGTGACGCGTACGGGGATTGGGTTTTTGGAAAAAATTTTTTCCCCCCCCGTAACATTTTTTTTAAGAAAATCAATTATTGTTTTTTTCGCCTTTTCATTCGGTTTGGGCCCGGAAACTACTGGTGGATTATCTCCCGTGTCAATTTTAAATTTAAACCCGAAACTACTAAACAAATTTTGTAGTTCGTTTTTGTGCATCCTCCAATTTTGTTTTGACAATTTTATTTTCAACATTTTTTCCCCCTCAATTGATTCAATCACCCTATTTTTTCTGAGAATCGGGAATTTTTTAACGATTTTTTGATCAAAAACTAAAACGATCCCCTTTATCCCCTTTTAAAATCAACAATTAGAAAGAGTTTAAATTTCCAAAAAGTCAACACGGAAACGACCAAAGGGTTTTTCGGGAAATTTCCCGATTCCCAAATTCAACCCCCCAAACTCCTTTTTGGCTTTCGCCCCTTGCAAATTTTGGGCTCGCGATTTTTAATTTGTTTTAAAAAAAATTTTTTTTAAATTTTTCCGATATAAATGATTTACCTGGTGTCCCCTAGTGTTTTTTAAAAAAGTGTTATTTTAAAAAAATAAAAGGGGGAAACCCCCTACTAAAAATCGGAGAAAGCAATTGGTAATCCTTTTCCGATTCCTTTTGATTAAGGGGAAATTATTAACTTTTTACAAAAATTCAATCGTCCCCCTTTTTATCCCTTTCCCCCCCGGGCTGAAATTTTCCTCCAACCCCTATTTTTTACCCCGGGCCCCTTTATTAAATTTATTATTTCGAAATTTGGGGTTTCCCCTTTTTTTGAATTTTCCCCCCCCATTCTGGGAAATTCCCTTTTTCCTCTCCACCACCCAACTTTTTGACAATTCTCAAAGGGGACCCCCCAAAATATTTCGCCTTTTTTTTTTTTCCCCCCCCAAACCCCCGAATTTTCCCCGTTTTTTGAAAATTTGCAAAATTTAAAGGGATCCCGCGCGTTTTTACCCCCCCTCTTTCCCCCATTATCAAATATTCTTTCGAACCCCCCAAAATTTTTTAAGGCCCCCCTTTTAAATTTAGCCAATATTTCTTAAAAATTGTAACCTGTTTTTGATTGAACCTCCACATAGTCCTGGACTTGTGGTTGAGTCCAAAAAAATGTGATCAACCAAATTCCCCGCGACATCCTTAGCTCTAAACCCATGAACCAAATCGTAAAACAAAATCCCGTTGGGTTTCCCGATTTCTTCCCTTGCGGGGGGCAAAACCCCCAATTTTTCTTATTTTTTTGAAGGAGGGCTTTCGCTAATTTCCCCGCCCCCCTTTAGCCGGGGGGGAAACCGTGGCCGTAATTTTTGCACCAAAACCCATCCCAAAAATTGAAAAACCAAGGCCCCTTCCCCCAATGACTTTTTAAAAAAGCACATACAGATTACTTGGATTTCCAAAAATAACTGATTTGGGAAACTACAGCCCCCAAGGGAAAAATGGACATTCTCAGACAAGGAAAAAACACACGGGGAAAAAAACCAAATCCCCTCCCGCATAACCTAACACAGAATTATAATTGTTCAAATTGGGGACCCTAGCCATTTTGTCGATAGTAATTTTTGGGGGGTTAATTAAGGTTAGAGGTTTTTTTGGGATTATCGGGAAAGGGTATATGGAAAATTTATAATTCTTAATTGACTTTTTAAGAATTTAACTTAAATTACTTTATAACGAACAAACTTATATTAAGTGAGAATAAACCAAAATTTTACCGTTTAACCAAGTCCAACCCAAATTTAAAATCCTTATCAAAAAACTAATTATCCTCCCAAAAACTCAATTCAATTTAATTTTCTAGCGTTCAGGGAAAATAATCCTCCCACCCCAGTTTTAAAACTCCCAAAGATTCTGATACTTTCAGGTAGACTGATGAGCTCCGGGGAATAGGGCCCCTTTTTAAAAATTTAGCGAGGGTTTGGGGGCCCCGTGATCCCCCGAGTAGGCCGTCTTAAAAAATTTTCCCAAACCGTTTTCCCCCAAACTCCTAAGATTGCCACCAACCACCCAAAAGGATTTATTTGTTTGCTTCGTTTTTCCCCCTTTGGGAAATTTGGGTTTTGGGAAAAATTTTTTCCCATTAATCTTTGGGCCCTCAAAGGAAATAGGAAAATTTTGTTAGAAGAAAAAAACGCGAAAAAATGAAAACCCGGAAAAATTTAAATAAAGAAAAGGCCTATCACCCCTGGGCAGAGGTTTTTTTTCCACCCGGAAAATTTCCCCTCAGGAATTTGGAGGTTACACATATGGCCGTAATCAAGTATCGGTTTCGTTTGGTGGAAAGGGGGAGGGGCCCTACTGCATCGATGTTTATTTTCGAAAAGACTTCTGCGACTATCGGAACTAATTTTAAAGGCGCCTTTACTTTATCACGAGGCTTGCCCACACACTGACAAGCATCACACGATTTTACAAATTCCTCAATGTCTTTGTAAACATTTGGCCAAAAGAAATAGCGCAAAACTCTATCCTTGGTTTTTGTGACACCCAAATGTCCCCCAATTTCATCGTGGCTCAACCGTTTAATTTCTAGTCTGAATTTCAAGGGCACGCACAATTGTCGTATTTCGTCCCCTCTTTTTGTTCTAGTAACTCTTACCAATTTCCCTTCCACAATCCGAAATTCTCCGTCCATACCTAATTTGGTTTTTCCCCACAATGCACGGAGATCAGGGCACTTCTTTTGCTCAGAACTAAAGTCAGAACTCGTTATTTGGGCTAGCCACGCCTTCTTTCCGTCAAACGCCGGGATTTCTGTCATTGATTCATTTCCATCCTTTTGGGTGGGAAGAACTGGATCCGTGTTTTCAATTGAAAACTCGCAAACCTGCATCCCTTCCCCTTTCAACCGAAGCTACTTTACTGGCGCTTCACGTCACAATCGCATTTATCGTGTGTACTCCCTTTTCACTAGACTCAATTAGATCAGCTGTGCGGTTTCCCAACAAGTAAGGTTCGCCCGAGGGGCTGTTTGCTTTGACTGCTGCCTTCGTGAAAACTCCCCCCTCTGGTTTTAATTTTATTTTTGTGAGTGGTAGGCAGTGGCACAGTCACCCAATGGGCTTTTGAGCCAAAATATTCCCCAAAAGATCGTTCTCGTTTATCCAACTGCGGGCGCACACGTCTATTGCGGACTCAGAATCTCTAAACACAAACGCTCCCCATTTATTTCAAATTTTACTTTAAATTTCTAAAAGGGGCCCCTCATTCCGGAGTTTACTTTAAGTTAGCCACGTTTCGACATTGTTTTTTGTAAGTTTAGGCCAAGGGGGTTTTTTTATGTGACCGACTTCATTGCAATAGTAACAAATTATGGGTTTTTTCTTTCGAATGGTCTCTCCCATTCCCGTTGACTATCTCTCTGGAATCCCTGGAATCCCCCCCTGGAATCCCTCATTCCTATAAGATCCCTTGTTTGGAGTGTTAACTTGCTTATGTTTTCCGCTAAACTGATTTACCTTGTTGCCTATCAAATTGCTTCCTCTCACCTACTTTGATCGTATTTTGTTTTCTATGTACTTTTTTTACTGCTTCGAAATGGTCTAATTTTTCTGCTAGATCCGTAGAGTCCTTAAAATTATCCCATGAATCGATAAAATGGTCCACTACCTCAATGGGGGCTCTCTTTTTAATTGCTCGGTCACTAACAATTCTTTTAACTCCTTCAAATCTTTTATTTCTATTCCGGCCAACCAATTTTCCAAATAAGACCTTAAGTCAAAAACTAAATCTGACCATAAAGTACCTGGTCTTCGCTGATGGATTCAAACTTATCTCTAAGGGCTACGGGAGTCAGCTGGAATCTATTTAAAAGTAATTTTTTAAAGTGAGGATAATCGTCTCCTTTTTCCGGGGGTTCTTTCGCTATCAATTCAGTTGATTCCACAAGGAGCAACGGAATGAGTTGTGAAACCCACCTGTTGTCCCAAACTTTCTCCTTCTTGGCTTGCCTCTCAAAAATTTCAAAAAATAGATTAATATCTGCATTTTTTGCATCAAATTTAGGCACCAAGTCTTTTAAATTAACACATCTATTTACCCCTTGCCCTTCTAAATCGGCAGACAATACACTAACCGTATCATTGGCGTTAGACAATCTTAACCGCTCCAGCTCATATTCCCTAATTTGTCTTCGCTCCTCAAACTCTTGGTCCCTGCTTAGTCTTTCCCGTTCTTTTTCCTCCCTTTCATTTTCTTCTAAAACTCCCTCCATCACCGCTTTAATCGTTTCTATATCATTATTCTCATTTTGTAAAATTCTATCCTTAATTTCTACTTTTCTTAGATCACCGTTGACTTCCACCCTAATTCCCTTGCTACCTTTAACAAGTCACCTTTTCTAAATCTTAAAAGGAAAGTCATCATGCAATAATAAACAACTAAACAAGAGTACTACAATAAATCGAAGAGAACACACATATACCAAACAACACAATCCTATTAGTACAACTAAAATACCCCGAAGTAACTATGCAATAATAAAAATAAACAACTAAACAAGAGTGCTACAATAAATGAAAAAATCACATTTATACCCAAAACAATACAATCCTATTGGTATTGCCTAAAACTGTAAAGTAACTGTGCAAAAAATTTACAATAAGTACTTTTTCACTACAACCGTAGCCTCTATCAATATCATAAAATAAACAAAAATTCTAATGATTCTGGACCCGTACACAAATTAACATAATAGAAAAAGCACACTTTCATACTAAAACAACTCTTTTTAGAATCTTGGCAAACAAAATTCATTAGCGGGGCACAAAATTTACTTGATTTCCCAAAAAAACTCAAGCTAACAAATAAATAAATCTCTACTCTGCCGAGAATAATCTCAAATAAAAGGACTTACCCTCTAGCACAATGGGGTGCTGCGCCTTCACTTTCTTTGGTCGTTTGAAGCACTCCTTCGTAGAGCCACACCCTTCTTTTCCTTCGGCGAACTTTTATCTCCACTGGTATAAACAGTCCACACTCTTGACAGGGCAGTTTCTCTCGTAAGTCAAATACACACACAAAGAGTCCATCTCACCGATTCGGAAGATAATCCTTTTACTATTCAGGCGTAAATTAGCATTTATTCCATTTAAATGCAACCCCTCTCCACCAGATATTTAAATAGTATAGCTGTATGATTTCTTCAGCTCGGGAACATTTTCCAAAGAAAATCATCAAAATAATAAATAAAATGGTATATTTTATTGCGTTCATATCAATTTCAGTCTTTCGCCTCTCTTTCCCTTCCCGGTTTCAGCCAGGGCCGCTCTTCCCGTTATCGCTCTTCCATCCTCGGGACGTCGCCGCTCCCTTCAAGATCAGTCTTTTTCCCCGTCCGGATCTCTCGCCCTTTATCATCTCTTCCTATTAGCCACCGCTCATCTCTTTGTCGGCCTCGGTCCCATGGTCCTGCTGCGCCTTTGGTCGCCCCTTTTATCGTACCCCTCTGCGCGCCCAAAAAGTCTGTTTCCAATCCCAAAAGCGCCAAGGCTTTGGGGGTACATTTTTGTTCTCCCGACCGACGGCGTACCCAGTTCTGGGAAAATGAACACACAATGATAAGGCCCCTCTTTTGACAGTCCGGTCAGCTGGAAAAAATGCGAACAACCAGCACGAAATTTTTCCAGCAATTAGGGAAATTCCTGGAATTTTCGCAGCTTCTGTCGGCAAGGGATCTGTTGGAAAATAGGGGAAAAAGATATGCTTCGTCACAATGTATACTCCTTAATTTTCAATGCAGTGATCCAAAAACAGAAAAATAAATATTGCATGAAAAAATTTGCAGTAAATCATAATGCGGTACATAAAGGGTTAAATAGTTATTGAAAAATCAAAATAAGTGCCGATTTCTCGATAGCATAACATAGCTGGAGAAAAATAAGAACATATTTCAATTTCTGAGGAACATTTATAACAACTTTCCCTTTTATGGGTGGCCGCCCGGGGGGGCCCTTTCATTGTCGGGCCCCAAATAAGGGGTCCCGGACGTGTGAAAGAAAAGTCATTAAATGTTATCAATGGTCGATTGGGGTTCCTTTCACGATAAAATAAGTACGGCTTCAAACGTATAAATTTTCCGTGTGAATTCTAAATCTCAGGACTCCTCAAAAACTGAAAACAAGGGGGGTTTGTGGCAAAAGCAGGAAAAACTTCTCATTAAAAGGGGTTCAAAAAGATCTTTTGAAGTGAAATAAGAAAACATTTGGGAGGGGAAAAAATCCATTCAGAATGTTTTTTGTTTGAAAATGTCTCCTTTCGTCTGTTATTGATTGACTCTAATAAATGTCGCACAAAGAAGCTCCGAGGCGGCGGTTAAATTTTTTTCGAAGTAGTCCAGTAAAAAGAGAATGTTGATTTTATTTATCCGTTTTTTTTTTTTTCTGTAACAACCAAAAGCCGAATTGTCTTTAGTCAAAAATTCTGCTTTCCGTTCAGAGAAAGATCGGCCCCATAAGCGAAAAGGGTTTTTCTGCCACCCCCCCAATTTTAATTATTTTTTTTTTTTCAATTTCCCGGGGTTCTAAACGCGGTCCCGGGGGGTGGGGGGGGCGTTAAGGAAAATTTCAAAACATCGGACAAAAGTGATGAAAACACGATCAAGATTTAAATGCAAGGACAATAAAAAAAAAATGGGGCAGAATGACCCTCAAAAAAAAAAAACCTTTTCAAAAAACTGAGGAAATTTTGCATCAATCTGACCCCCCGAACTTTTTTTGGCTTTCTTTATACAGACAAGACGAAAATCGGAACAACAAAAACGGTTAAACAACAAAAACATATTTTCACTTTCAAATTCTCTTTTCGATTTTAAAGATTTAATCCCATTATTTAAAAGGGGTAAAAAAAGTAAAAATATTTTTTTACATTTGTGCTATTACTATTTTATTTTTTTTTCGTTTTACATATATAAAAACTGTCATCTTTTTAAAATATTTTCATGTTGGTTATATTTAAGTGTATGTTTTGGTGGGTTGAATGTCCCATAATCTTCTTTTTTCAAGGGCATTTTTTAAATAAAAAGAATATTATTTTCCCTCCGTTTGACATTACCCTTGTGATGACTTTTGGTTCTTCCCCGGTAAGCTAGAGGTGGGGGATTATCAAAAGATGAGACTAGTAGTTTTTAATACAATTTTTAAAAGAATAACTTATATTACTTAATTCTAATTTAAACTTTATTTAAATGGGGTTAAACCCCCAATTTAAAACCCTTTGTTTTAAAAGGTAATCCGCAACTAGATCCTTTTCTTAATTATAAAAAATAAACCATTCATCTAATTACCTATATCAAATATTACCTTTTGCGACTTCCCCTTCCCCTTTAAAGGTTCAAAAAAATTCCTTTATATACGTCGTTTCCCAACCATATTGGACTATTTCTTCCCAAGCTATCGGACTGCTAAAACCATTTGAAAGTTACACTAACTACCCAAAACCCCTTTTATATTATCATCAAAGCTTATCCTTTTTAAAATATATCCTTTTTCATATTTGATCCCTTTCTCTTCTTGGTATTGGGGGAAAGGTTTTGCCTTAAACGTGGCCGTCAAAAAAACATAGGGTTAGAAGGGGGAGAGACGTCACAACCCCCCAAAAAAAAAACTTTTAATTCTAGCCCTAATAAATTACGTTTAAATTTTATTCTAAAATTTTTTCGCTTTCTGGTTTTATTTAAATTTTTCAAATCCCATTTTCTTTTTTAATTTCCAATATTTATCTTGGGCTTTAATTTTATTCCATCTTAAATTAAATTTAATATTCAATTTAAATTTAAACTCGTGACAATAAATTTTTCTCCTCTAGAACATTAATATTACTGTTTAATTTTGCCTCTCCAAAAAAACCAATTACTTTAAAAAAATATACAAAATTTTCTAAAAAAAATTCTGGGTGCGAGCCCAACTTTTATCTAACACTGCATATGGAGCTGGAACTTCCGCCCTTTCTTGTTGGTTTTAATTTCATAATTTTGGATTTTCGGGGGCATCCCCCGGAAAAATTTTTTGGGCTCTTTTCAAATATCTCAATTTACAAATTTTTCATTATATTTATTTGTATATCATAAAAATTTTTATCTCCATCCCCCATCGGGTTTCCAAAAACCCAATGGCCACCCCTTTTTTATTATTGTTTGCCGGGGACGCCGCGTTTTCCCGAACAGTCCCCATAATCAAAAAAACAACCCATTTTTTATTTTTTAACCATAACATCCAACGTGGGTGCTATTTCTTTTCCCCGGTTGTACTGGAATTTCTTGTTTTGCTTTTTGGGGGTTTAAAATTTCCCCTTTTCGTCCCTTCCTTGACCCCTATTGTCTCCTTGGCTGGTCGGGTTCTTCTGTTCTCCCCTTTTAGTTTTAGTTTGATTCATCTGGAACTTCTTTTTCATTCTCTTCTGTTCTTTTTCCTGCTTCGAAATGTACTGGATGCATTTGTCTTTTTTTTTATATTTTTGTGTCCCTTTCTTTGCCATTTCTTTGTGGTCCCTTGGCACCGATCTTTTTAAAACCCCCATTTTTCCTTATCCTTTTTTCTTTTATTTATTCCCAAATGAACAGGAATGATTGACCGTGGGGTTTTATGGGTCCCTCTGTATTTTTTTATTGATTTGTTGGGTTCCCAAACCCTTTTGCCCTAACTTACGTTTCACCCCGATTTTTTTTTTTCCCATTTGTGACTCATTTAATCTGATGATTTTTCCAAAAACGAGTTTCCTGACTTGATCTTATACTATTTGGGATACCTTTTCCCTAATTCGACCTCGTCACATTTCCTATGACGATATATTCTTATTTGATCTACGTTACTTTAGTCTTTTTCCTGATTTCCATATTACAATATTATTGTTTTAACTTCTATTACTCTAAAAAAGGTCCCTCAAATTTTTGTTTTAAATTTAGCACATACTTTGTTAGTTGCTGAATTTTACAGGGTGTGTTTCTAATAAGACCAATCATTTACCTTTTTATTTTTATGTCTTTTCGTCTATTATAATATTTTTCCCACCTTTCCTGTTTAATTTTCGTACAGTCTAGCTTCCTAAAGCTTTTCTCTATATTTTGAATTTTGAATTTTGAACTTTCGATATCATAACTAGTTTTGGAAATGGTGTAATCAATTTTCGACCTAAAAATAATTCAGCGGTTTTTTTCCCGTTGTTTCATTCACCGCCTACGAATAGCGTAAGCAAACTCACGTAAAATTGATCCCAAGTATCGTGTTGATCATTAACATAATTTGCAATCATTTTACTATATCTCGATTACTCTTTCAGTCCGATTTGCTTGTGGTCGATATGCAACAGTCTTCACATGCCTATGCCAATCTTTCACTTAAGTGCTCAAAATCTCGGATATAAATTGGGGGCCATTATCACTTTTTTTATTGGAGCCCATAACGCGATATAAAGTTATCAAAAAATGTCCGCTATTATACGAGATGAGGCCTTTAAGAGGTATAATTTCGCCATTTGCTGAAATGATCGGTTATTACTAAAATATAGCGGTTACGTCTTATTCTCGATATAGGATACGGGCCTAATAAATCTAACGTCACTATCTCATTCGGATAATTCGATATAATTGGATTTAATCGACCAGCTGGTAACGCGTTTTTATAGTTATTAACTTGGCACATATGGCATGTAGAGACATATTGATCAATGAATTTTCTCATGTACGGAAATAACAAACGTCCCGAATTTTATGATACGTTTTAAATCTGCCTAAGTGTCCAGCAATTGGCTTGTCATGAAATTCTCTCATTATTTCATTCCTTAAAGATTTTGGAATGTATACACGTTCGGGCGCCATTGTGACATAGCCATCCTGTGATGACTATGTCGTTCCGGTTCCGCGTAAGCTAGAGGTGTGGGATTATCAAAATGATGAGACATAGTAGTTCTTAATACAACTTTTATTAAGAATAACTTATATTACTTAATTCTAATTTGACAACTTTATTTAAAGTGAGAGTTAACACCCAATTAAACCTTGTATTTAAGTCAGATCACGCAACTAGATCCTTTATCTTAATTATAATAAATAAACCGATTCATCTAATTACCTATATCAAATATTACCTTTTGCAGATCTCCTTCCTTCACCTATTAAGAGATATCTATAAATTCACTTTATATACGTCGATTCCAACTTCTTTATATTGGACTTCTATTTCTTCCCAAGCTATCGGACTGCTAACTCTTGATCTGAAAGATTCCACACTAAGCTATCTCTAAACTTGCCGCGCTATATCTTATCATCAAAGCTTCTATCCTTTTAAAGTATATCTCATTTACATATTTGATCCGTTTCTCTTCTTGGTATTGGGTTGGAAAGGTTTTGCCATTAATCGTGGCCGTCAAAGAACATAGGAGTTATGTTAGCAGAAGGACGCGAGAGACGTCACAACGTATAACAATAATTTCTTTAGTCACTTATGAAAAACGGTAGTAGTTCATTTAAAATACAAAACACTAATGAGCCTTTGAGTACATTCATTAATTATTTACCATACTTAAAAGGATCCTAACAATAGCTCGAAATTGAAATAACATGTAGTTATATTTATTTTGATGATTTTGTTTGTAATCTTATTGTACTACGATAATTTTGCTTAGAAATAAATGAACCAATCTATAATTTCTAAATATTTAATTTAAATTGCTTAAAACTGTGAAAAGAATTTCCAAAGAAATAAAGTATGTTAAGTTTACTTAAAGATACACATACATTTTTTTTTCTTTTTATTGAGGTAACATGTGAAATAAACACATAATTTTTCTAATATACTCTGAGACTGCTAAGAGAACCATTATTTTGTAAGACTGAAATTGAAAAGCACAAACTCTGTTTGCATTTATTGCTATTTTAAGAGTGATTAAGATCCTAGGGTGTCGGCCGTCCTCGTGCAGAGACAAAGTGTGCCGCCCCTCTAGAGAATTTTTCGTATTTTGACTAATATTTATATATTTAACACTTATATATTTAATTACTTATTATAATACTTGGATATTTACTCTTACTTATTATAATACTTATATATTTAATTACTTATTACAATACTTATATATTTAATTACTTATTAAAATACCTATATATTTAATTACTTATTTAATTCTTATATATTGAGGTTATAAACTCATTTACCTGTATAAGAGTAAAAAGTAAAACATTAATAAATAAAATTTGAAGTACAAAACTTTATTTTTCGGTCAGCTAATTTGTTATGATCGTGACAAAATATTGTTACAAAATAATAAATAAGCAAACATATTACCTTTGAAATAAAAATAGACATTTTATAATTAGAAACGCAAAACCACAGTATTTACTCAGAAAATACAATCTAATAAAAAAGTACTAAAGCATAAATCTCATGAATCGAAAAGTATATAAATCTCTCTCTCTCTCAATCCTTCTACAAAGGCTACTTAATAATTAATTATAAAATAACTTTTCTGGCTTTCTGAGAAGCAAATTTGTCAATAATTTGGGGGAAATCCAATTTTTTCAAAGATTTCGGATTCTATAGAGAATCTGAAAGCCTTTCTTGAGCATTATTACTAAAAACTCTTCTATATAAAATATATACCTTACCATAACACACATCTAATAAAAAACTTTATTTGTTCTTTGTGACTAATATCGTGCGTAGAGTCAAGAATTATAGTGCAATTTTTGCTTTTTTGGACAATGCGTGTCATCTCATTACGAAAATATTCGGCTAAAATAGTATTTCACTTTGAAAATGCTGCCCTAAGAAGTGTAAAATACGTGTTATTTTTGCATTTACTGACATTATTGAGGTGTTCTGTAATAACTAGATCAAATTCGGCTAATATCTCAACTGCCTTTAAAAAATTACCATTATCTCAACTTCGTACTAGTACCTATGAATACCAAATTTTGACTGGCTAAAAATTGCAATTCTTTCAATGATGGCGCGTCATCACCTTTTCCCCTCGATTTTGTTGTTCAGCGTCAACTTTTTCCATCCTTGCCTTTAATTCACACCACTATTTTAGAGTATTTTTTCATGGTTATAATAACAATAAAAAGAAATAGATTATTTTTCTCACATTCCGATAAAATTCTGTCTTTTAGCTTCTTCAAACTTGTCATTTCGGGATATTTTCGATAACACATGCAATCTTATTTGAAAATACCAGGTGTTTCTAAAAGAATATCGGAGGTTTTTAACGCTTTATATAGTATTCATTACATGTAACATATTAGTATGACTCATAGATCAAATGAAAGAGCAACTGAAACAGTTTTGTTTGCTGGCATGTGTGCCCGAAACGTATGCTAATTTCTTGCCGATCAACGCGCTAGTAAACAGAAAGCGTTTTGTGTTCTCCAGTTTGCAAAGACAGAATCTGCTATTACTGTGCAAAAAGCGTTCCGTATTAAGTTCGGTTGTCAACCTCCAAATGATAATAACATTCCTAGGTGGTATCATCAGTTTGAAAAAACTGGCTGTCTTTGTAAAGGAAAAAGCACGGGATGACCAAAGCTGTAACTGGTAACCAACTGTAACTGGTTCTGCCTATCTTGATGCTCTACAACTATGGCTATTTCTTCAATTGGAAGAATGTGAACCAAATAACTTCATTTGGCAGAAAGATGGTGCACCGTCTCAGTGGCATCTCTCAGTACGCGATTGGTTAAATATCACTATACCCAACCAATGAATTGGCCGCAAAGAGCCTCCCGATAAAGCTTGTATCGCATGACCTCCACGTTCACCCGATCTGACGTCATGTGACTTTTATCTGTGGGGGTTCATAAAGGATTGTGTGTACGTTCCATGGCTACCAGCTGACCTTTCATACTTAAGATACAGGATTGAAGCAGATGTTGCAAGAATTTCCTCAAACACACTGAAAAAAGTTTGGGATGAACTTGTGAAACCGTCCCCCTAATGTGACGGTTTGTTTGATTATTCGCGTGAGCTAGAGGTGTAGGGTTTACAAAAGGAATAGACATTTTTAAATTCTTAATATGACTTTTTTAAGAATGTAACTTAAGCGTATAACAATTTAGATGATTATAGTTAAGAGAGAATCTACGACGAACAAACACACAGTAATAGTTATACCGAATCGCGTAACTTGGACCCCTATCAATATCTAATCCGTCAAATCTCACTTCTAATAATATTACAAGTCCTAATATCAAATAGTCAATCCTACCTTAATCCAATCTTAGCTTCAATCTTATGAAGAGGCGTCTGGGGGCGCGTGCAATGGTATGCATCTTGACCTAATGGCTTAATCTTCAAGGTAAATTCAACTGGCTGTCAATTGGCGCTTGTATCACTTTCGTACATAACATTCCCCAAATTACCATCCAACTTACTGAAACTTCTGTTATTTAAAAGCTATCTTATTTGCATTTCATCTTCACGTTTCGCTTCTTGGGTTTTGGTTGGAAAAGAGTTGCCATTAATCTTGGCCCTCAAAGAACCCAGAGGTCATGTTAAAGAAAAGACGCGTCACAACCCCCTCCAAGAAGCAAAATGTGATTTATTCGAGGGCCTTAATGGCCCTTCAGAAATTACGTGCCAAAATTTTTATTTTTCTTAATCTTCTCACTTTCCAAGTTTTATTTAAATTTTAACCTTGAATCCTCCTTTTAACTATTAATTTCCAATATTCGACTTAAACTTTAATTTTCATTATTCATCTTAAATTTAATTTTTAATATTCCTCTTTAATTTGAACTCTTGACAGCCACAATAAATTTTACTCAATTAACTAGACCAACATTAAAAGTTATGCATTTTAATCATGGTAGATTCTCACTTTTACATAAGATATGTGGGCATGCCTCATTTGAGCTATGGGACCGGGGAAAAAACAATCTTTGACAGATGGAGTTAAAAAACGAGGTTCACAGGACACTTAACTAACTTAAATCTACTTAAATGCTACTTAAAATCTATTACAATTATCTTCTTTCCACTGCTTTTCCATGGGATTTCACTTATCTGACGACTTTGAGTAACAATGAAAGGGTTGAAAAAATCTGCTTGCAAAAATGACTTCTACTTGAAAGTTCGTCCATTTCTAATTGGAATTCAGGGTCTGTCACCCTGAAATAAAAACTCTTTAAGCAGGGCCGGACCGTGACCTTTGGGGGCCCTGGGCTAACAATATCTGGGGGCCCCCCTAAATAATTAAATTTTTGACACTTTCCTAAAAAATATTTTGTGCGGATACATTTAAAATATACGAAATTTAAGGGGTTTTTAAAATTTTTTATTTCAAACAATTTAAATACATTATAAACAAAACATAATTTACAAAAAAACTTTTCTACATTTTTGTGCAGTAAATTTTTTTATTTGCTCATCACATTTTAAGTCTGGTGAGATCAGTATTAATAGAAAGAAGCGATAAATAATTAAGCTTAGTATTTGTCATTGATGTCCTATATTTGTTTTCTATATAAAACATTTTAGAGAAAGCACGCTCTGCTTCAATAGGGAGAGTTAGAAAAATCTTTAAAATGGTATAAAAGTTTGGAAAAACTCCAACAAGTTTCTTTTCAAAAATTAAATTGAAAATATCTCTACAAGTATAGGACTCTAGTTCAGTTTCTTTTAGATAAGTTTTGCATCGAATACCTTTTTGTACTAAATGTTGGTCTACGTCATCTGACTAGTAATTAATAATAGTGCGTACACTCCAGGTCGATGTTTTCCTTACTTTGATCAAATCCATCAAAAATTTAAATTTCTTACTATATTCTACATATACTTGACTTCTATTTAAATCGAGGATTAGCTTGTCTAAAGCAACAATAAGCGTGTCTCTTTTGAATTTTTCTGTCCCATACACAGCTTTTTCTGTGGATTTATCTGCAAATTTTGAAATAACCCGTCTCTTGTTCACATCGCTATATTCCGTTTCTGCACTAGGACTTAATTTTTTGGTTGCGTCTTGATACTCCTTTAATTTTTATCTGATCCATGTCGTACACTTATAAACGTTTTAATCAC
>BMAV01023988.1:0-14506 GCA_019973955.1 Trichonephila inaurata madagascariensis | reverse complement strand
GATGCTACAATACTGTCAACATCCATTTATAAATTGATACCACTTTGCATATTGAGATCAATGTTTCCATTTTCAACATTTACTACAAATTGTGTTTTAAAATGTGTTCGTTTCTTACTACTCCTTGAGTTGATCTTAAAAAAATAGCCACTTATACGAAATTTTACTTTTTAGACCCGTTCCATAAAACAAAAGGACAAAAAATGCAACTTCTCCAGAAAAGTGTCATCCATGGCATCAATTGCCGAAATGCCGCTTGAAGAACAAGTTAATGTCGACTACGAACATGATTCAGCTTTCTATGCTCCTGCTTTTGATAATTCTTGGAATATTGACGAAAACCCCAATATTAGAAATAAAATGTCGCCCTCTAGTAGACGCATAATGTCGTTAAAAAATGCCAGAAGAAAATCGAGTATTTCATCGAGTAATTTATTGAAAAGAATGTGGTAAGTTATATTTTAAGATTTGCCGTTTAACAATTTGAAGTAAAATCTTATTTATATAGGTGCACAGTCCCCCCGAAAAAAGTGCCTCAGCCCTTTGAAATTTGCAATATATAATGTATGTAACGTTTCGAAGGAAGTTGGAATTTTTGGAAAAACAACTTTTTTTTAAAAGGCCAAATTCTTAGCGATGTGAACTAACGAAAACTGAGTCGGGGTTTTGAGTTAGGCGCTTCTCAAATGGGGCCCCGCCCCTCCAAAGGGGCGTGATAATAGAAAGGGGCGAGCATATTGAAAAAGTCAAAAGAGCAAAGATTATTTAAAAAATTAAAATTTTTTTGAAAGAAAAAAAAAAAAAACCCTTTCTTTAAAATGAAATAAAATACATTTACACAATATAATCAATTATAAATGTTTTGAAACCACAATGGTTTTTATAATTATCTTAACAATACTAAGCTAAGAACGTTTGATAATTTCCGTGACCACACCGTTGGTTATATATAAAATTATATGCAAAATTCTTTTTTTGGATCACGTACGGCATAATTAATCCCCAATTTCTCTTAAAAGTTGGGGATTAACCCCCCCTGCCACCTTTTTTCACGTATGCACGCATGTGTATTTGGGGGGGGGAAAGGGGAAAAAAAGAAAACCCCGGAAACAATAAATCCTTCTTGACCATTGTTAAAGTCAATTGCATTCCAAAGTTTTCGGAATAATTTTGTGGATAGTAGTAAACATATTTCGGATTGACATATATACGTCCGGTACAATTTACACACTGGTTGAGCGAGACGTATATATATGTTCGTGGCGAAGAGGTTAAAGTCGTACTGTAGCTTTAGCGTCAAAATATCGTATTATCGAATTCAATACATCGTTATTGTATGGAGAGGGGTGCGATGAAAATTGCATTTGAATATTGGGGTCGCAAGTATTGAAAGTTTGAGAAGCACTGAGTTAGATTGCATATTTATTTCAATTACTAAATCATCTTTTAGTGTAGGTTTCGAACGAGAGGAAAGCATGGGGAAACTGCGGCTTATGACCATAAAAGGAAATAAGGTAGGTTTGAAAGTCAAAGGATGGGTAATCTTATCAGAGAAAGTATAAACTGTTTAATTTTACACGCGAAAATATATGTACAGTGGGAAAATAAATATTAAATGAGAAATTCAATTTTGTTTAAGTTGGATATCTGCTAGGATAATTAACTACAATTAACGCTCTAGTTTGAGAGCGCGCAATTATGTGTCACGGAAATCGAGCGATGGCGAGTTGACTCGTCATTCGCAGTGTATGTTGGGCTGTTAAAATATTGGATAAAAAAAGATGGGTCCGTTTTACAAAGTTGCCAATTTTATTACCAATATTTATTTGGTCAGCATATTCGTATATTAAATACATATAACTCGAAAAACGCAACCAACCGTGAGTTTATATGAAAATCTAGGAATTTTTAGTGACCGTCAAAATTCTCGGACTGAGAAACCTAAACTTAGACTGATTTATTTCCTTCCTTACTGACAAAATATTTTGTACCTGTCTTGACACTAAGAAAGTTCTGGAGTAGGTGCTGCAAGATTGATCTGTCCTCTTGCCAGAAAGCATCCTTGCCTTTCCACCCCCAATAAAAGAACTGCTTTTTAGGCAGCATTACTGTGCCGGAACATGGCTCTAACAGCAAACAATTGGCATTTACAACACTCCGATATCTAGGTAACTTCGGGCCAGCATTTATCGTTTTGGGTTCAGCGCCTGGTCGGCGTCACGCATTTGCCCCATGACTTGCCATACCTGAAGGAACCCTATTATAAATCAACTTTCTGGCTTATGCCATTGCCCCTTTTAGGCTAACATCTAAAAAACATTATCGCACTTAAGTAAATTTGTTACACGAACTAATACGTTGTCACAGCCCTTGCATATGGAAACGCATGAGGTCATCTTAAATTTTTCATATTTTATTTGTTTTTCTCCGGCTTGACCTTGAAATACTCTAAGCATCTTGAAACATGAGAATGTTTTGCTTTTTTTTTCAATAATTACAATTTAAATAGTTAATGGTCATTACTTTTTACGCATGACGAGTTTACTCGTCAATATACAAAATTCTGCAACTTCTCCCATGACGAGTATACTCATCAATCAGTTAACTGGTTAAAAGGACTTCTGGAAAAGATGCCATCAGCATTAAAATGATTAAAAAATCTTCCCATGAGATTTATTTTTATTATAACAAGTTTCGTAAATTAATATTTTCCCTTTGAATGGATATCTGCAAATATAATCAGGATTATTCATTATTTCCTCCAAGATCTCGGAGAGCTGTAGGAAAAAGTAAGACGAATACAGCAAAAAAGAACGCATTAAAGAAGAATTCAGAGGAAATTCAAGTTTTATTTACATACTTTACAGGTATGCTATCTGTGAACCCTTGGTCACAAGGTATACGTGAATGCGATAGTCCTGTCCCTACCACACTCCTCAACATGGGACTATCAACGTTGATAGCACATGTTATCCTTTCCGAGTCGCCAGAAAACCTGGTCTTTTAAATAGGATCCCAAATTTACGTATCCACTTTGCCACATGATGTAGCAGAACTGCATGGATAACACATACTGTCTATAATGCGTATGTCGCAGAGAAATGTTTTTGGGAATTTTTTCCAAACCCTAAGGAGAAAGATTAATTCCGTGGGTTTTAAAAAAACGCCCTTCAAGAATTTCCCGATAAAATAAAATCATTTTATCAAAACCCCGAACTGTGTGTGTTTCAGTGAAAATGATGAAATTAAACCAGTCAATTTTCATTGACCCAAAAAAAAATGCCCTTGCGGGGGTCGGACCGCTTCCCCAACCATATAGGTAGTACTATCGATCCCCAAAAATCAACCTATATCTTTAAAAAAAAAGGCACCATAGGATTAACATAGGGATTGATATTTTTAATTTGAAGCCCCCGGGGAAAGATGTTATACTCCCAAAAAAACCAGCCTAATTTTCTAATTATATTTTTAGTTTTAATGGAAAAATTTGTATTTCATTTTTATTGTTGGAAATTACTTCTACGTTTGATTACACCCTATTTGTTAAAAAAACTTTTTAAAACTCTTGACAATATTTCCTTTCTTTTAAAAGGCTCAGGGTTTTAAAATCCTTTTTTTCAGGAAAGGACCCTTGAAGAGACGTTATTTTAACATTTACCGTCAAGCGATCATCTCCCTTAGGAATCTCATCAAATCCCTAATTCCATCATTTTCCTGCAATATATATACTCCCATGTTGAGCAGGGTGTGGCAGGAACAGGACTATCGCATTCATGTATGCCGTGTGACCAAGGGTTCACAGATAGAATGACTATAAAATCCGACATATAATGCACACCTATACTTTCAAGCTACAATTTTTAATTTTTAGATATACTCGCCGTATAACTGCCCCTTTTTTCAAAAAAACCCGGGAAATTTAAACGTATAAAATTTTTGTGTCAATTAAAAAATATCATTGTAACGGCGTAATGGGCACTAAAAGGGTTGAAAATAGCACGATAGATATAAAGGGGCCTGTTGTGAATTTTGGGCCATTAAAAGCGGGAAGGAAGAGGGGGTCTCGAACGAAAATGGAGGACGATGCCTGTAGTTCCCCATGCGATTTATAATTGAAATAGGTTGTAAATATAGTGAATTTTTAAGGGAAAAAAAAATAAATACGGAAAACCCGGGTTTAAATTTGAGTAATGATTAATTCAACAACAAGACGATCTTGCATCCTCCTTGGCTTTTGAAAAAACAGTTTGCTTCTAGAACTACAATCCTTTAAGTTCATAAGAAAAGCAAATTCTTTTAAGTAAACAGTATTGTTTTTTTTCTTTTTCTATGGTCATCTTTTTTATTCCTAAAGTTCTCTTCGGGGCTCTAATTTTTACACCCACATAAATTTTGATCACTTTTTGCGTAAGAAGTGCGTGTTATACGCCGGATTTTTTACAGTATGTAAATGGATATTGAATTGTTTCTGTATTCTTTCTTGTGTTTTTTTTTTGTTTTCTCACAGCTCATTCATTACTATTTCAGCTGGCTTTATGAACAAGAAATTTAATGGAGTTATCACTTTGACACACAGAAGGATTTTAATAAATCTGGTTACATTTACATTGACTAATCAAAAATACCTGGTATAGGAAAGTTCTGCTCGTTTTGAATATTAATTTTTTAAGCATTGTTGATCCTTAGCAAAAATATGGATTCGTCTGAAACCTAGCTCAGACAGTTAGATTAGTATATGATTCATGATTTATACAAATTTTTTTAAAATTTTAGTTAATTTTTTTGTTAAAGTTGTAAAACACCATATGAATGAAGAATAAGTGCACTTAATACATTGCACGTTGCGTGAGTTCCAAAAATAAAAAGGCGATGAAGGCAAAAAAAAAACTTGTGCGTCATGTTTAGAAAGGACGAAGTAGCGGATCGAACATGCCAAAGATGGTTTACAAAATTTTGTTCGGACAATTTTTTTAAAAGAAAAACCCAGATCAAAAGTCTATCAGACATTAATGACCAAGTGCTACGCAGTATGATCAGGACAAACCCCACTTTAACTTCCACAGAGGTGGGAGGTCGGTGCTGCCCGAGCACTGACCTTGATGGCAGAGTCGCGAAATCGCGGCCGGCTTTGTCGAGTCCTAGTACCACGGAAGATTCGGCCTTGTAGAGCAACTGATGCACGTTATACCTGTCGAGGCTCAATGTCCTTACGTTCACATAGTGCGGCAATTTGGAGAGAGGATACCGGTCCGATTGTTGTCCTCTTTATCTGACCGAAGCTCAAAATTACAAACTCGGTCACCAATAGCCCGAGCGTAACTTCAAAGTGCAATGCTAATAAGTCTCAAATCAAGTTAACCAATTAGAGGTTTAAGTACACACAGTAATACCTTATACATCTCTAGAACGATTTCAAAAAGCTAAAGACTAAAGCTGTTGTTTTTAACATTTTCTCCCCATCCATGCCTATTTTAAATACAATGTGGAAATCGCAATGAATTCTTTTTCAGGTCTTTGTCTGCTACTGAATCCAAGATGAATGTGGCGGATCTTATTATGGATGAAGATTCCCTAATCGGATTGAGTGAAGACGAGTTAATTGCCCGAACTCTTCGTATTAGGTCTCTGAGAAAGGTAACAGTTAAATTTAACTTTTTATTTAGCGACAAAGCTTAATAACTAATAATCAAATTTTCACTTTTATGGTATAACAGTGTTCGAAAATAACTTTCATTCCTAATAATGTAAAGAGTAACAGTTATAGTGCATGCATTTTTTATTGCCAGATTTAATCCTGAAGCTATTTTTGAAATTTCCAACTGTCAAAAAATATCTGAAGAATATTTTTGTATATAAGTTTTCCTTTCGCCTTAAGAATAGACTGTTTTGGGCAGTGGTATACATAGATTTCTCTCGTGGGGGGGGGGTCATTCTAAAACATTTAAACGCAAGAGCTGAAGATTAAGTAATAACCTGTTGGTCTATCCCCTTGTGAACGCCATCAGCTTTGGTTGACAGATGAACATGTCTATTGCAAAGCTTTTACGCTTTCTGCGGATTTTTTTAGATCTAGTTTGCCTCTTTTTAACGAATATTAACAGATGTCCCTCAAAATTTCCTAGAATCAATCTTCGGGAATTATTTCGAACATTTTTCGGATCGATAGTCAATCAGTCGATTAGATTGGCAACTTAATGACCGTTGAAACCCTTGAGTCCCAATGAACTTCTTCCACCTGAACATAAGTCGCGATAAAAAGAACATAATGAATTTATGTGTATTAATTGGCCAACTGCTAAATCATGAAATTAATGTAATATATTGCTGATGTAAAAAATAATTTTTTATAAGCAGATGCATACACACAACACTCTTTTAACAATTGGTTCTTCTCTTCATAAGCTCAACAGCTTTTTGCAGGCCAAAGTTGACTCGCTGATCCTCCAGTTGACCCTATCAGTCAAGACGGCCTTCCTTCGGTTGATTCCCAGTAGTTTGAGGTCCTTTTCAACATCGACTAATCATAGTGTAGGTGGTCGTCCTTTTACGTCTGATCCCTTCAATTTTCGAAAAAATAATTTTTTTTGGTAGGAAAAGTATCGACATATGGCCCAGCCACCTACTACCTGATGCTTTTATAGTTCTCGCGATGTCAGTCTCGCCATATTTCCTGTAAATTTCATGAACGTAAAAAAAATAATTATGAAATATTTTGTAGATTTGGTTGTAGTATATTAGTTTAATTTGACGTTGAATTGTGTGTGAGACTTGATTCCATACAAAATTGTCGATGATGGAAAAATCTGCTGCTCAATATTTATGTAATACAATTATTTTATGTTCTTGTTTGATGCTGAAGTACTAATTCTAAAGTATTTTGAATCTGTGTGTGTGATCCTATTTTGCCACAGAATATACATTCAGTGTTTACAGGAAGTAAAAAATTTACAGACTATAAAATTTTTATAAATATTCTGTTAAATTTATTGAAACACATATCAAGCCAAATTAAACATCAGCCTTTTTTGTTTCCTTATATTGAGCTTGTTTATCCAATCATAAACATAAAGCAAATATTAAATTATTTTTTAAGAATTTACTTGCGTAAACTCTTTAATTTCTGATTATATGGGTTTCATTTTAAAATGAACGAGTAATTTATTACTGTCATTTCAAAACATATAAAAACTATACAATAAATATAGTCAAATAAAAAGTTGTGTGTGTACCTATGACCTCGCGGTAGAAGTAAAAACTTTCGATTTATTCCGGGCAATAGAATCCATTTGTTCGGATGTACTACATTTTCTTTTACAACATTTTCGCATGTGGGCGTAAATAGTTCTTTTCCATGCCTATTCATCGATGGATTTGTTTATTTAATGAGTTTTCTGTAAAGGCCAATGTTTAAATAAGTTTACATTCTTATATATTTATATCCGAGTATATGCGGTATAAATGTTAATTAGTCCAATCATTTAAAAATATTTATATGTAAATTACTTATGTAGAAAATATTTATCATATATGTATATGAAAAAAAGCGACATTCATTTGTTACTA
This sequence comes from Trichonephila inaurata madagascariensis, assembly GCA_019973955.1. Classification (NCBI taxonomy): domain Eukaryota; kingdom Metazoa; phylum Arthropoda; class Arachnida; order Araneae; family Nephilidae; genus Trichonephila; species Trichonephila inaurata. The sequence continues at coordinate 6,943 of BMAV01023988.1, read as the reverse complement.
TATCGGAGCTGTTAGACCTACAGACTCCAAACTTGGTAGACATTTTTTTTATGTAGTAAAGATCCACAAAGGGTTTTGAAAAAATCAACCCTCGAGGGGGAGGGGGGAAAGGTTAAGTGCCATTATAGAAAAATATTCCAGTTTTTGAACAATTAGACCAACCGACTTTTTCCGTTTTTGAACTATTAGACGAACAGACTTGAAATTTCCTTTCCGATTCCTTCATTGAAGTAGAGATCTGCTAAAAAAGGGTTTTGCGAAAATCGACACCCAAGGGGAGGTTGCGAGGGTTAAAGGGTTTTTAGTAGAGTTGAATTTTAAAAAATATATCCATAGAATACCATTTAAAAATTAAATTTTTGACCATTTTCGTAAAATTTAAATAAAAAAAATAAAAAAACATATTCAATTTTTAATTAAAAATAAAAAAAATTAAATAAAAATAAATAATTAAAATTTGGGGAATGCGATAATTTAGTTATTTACAAAACGCGCCAAAAAATTATCACTTCAAACTTTTATTACCTATTAAAACTTCTCACTTAGTAGTAATACACTACATACATTTGTGACTTTTCTTTAAACATTCAATGACTTTTCTTGTACTTTAGAGTGTTGAAGAACGCTTGAAAAAGAAAAGTGAAGATGAAAAGCGAGTGAATAATTTCAGAGAACGTCCTGTTTATCTGTAATGAAGAATATTTAAAACACACGCAATGAGAATCACTGCCAATAACGAGTGTACCTTTTTTATGTTAAAATGCCAAAATTATTTTAAAACAATAACAAAAGGATTGAATTTTATGCATTGTATATTTATTTTTTCAATGTGTGTATAATTGTTTTGTGTTATTTAGATTTAAAAATCAGTGCTATAATTTTGTCAATTTGTGTGATGTGTAAATCGTAATTTTTAAAAATAAATTTAAAACTGAATGATTCGTCCTTTTTTCTGTATTAATTTTATTTCGTATGTTTTTGTAAATAGCAAGCAATCAACCCTTTAATATGCGTGATCGAGTTAATTCGAGCAAAGTCGTATTTTATGCTGCTATAATTTTCACATTCGAATATAAGCTATCATCGAATATTCAGCACTCGAATGCAAGCACTCGTGAGATTGATTGTCAACTATCATCGTGATTTCGTAAATTTGAATAAGTTTTAGTAAATTCAAATAAATATATAAAAGAATATTATTTTTTTTCACATTTGCTAGGCATCAGCATTTGGGACGTATGTTTTGTATTTAAAAATTGAAGTGGAAAAAAAATATTTAGATTTCGAAACCAAATTAGTTTTTTTTCTCTCTTAATTTCAAATGGCAAGTTAAAAGACAACTGAGCATCATAACAAACAAAACACAAGGGAAAAAATGACGCCAGTTAGATACATAAACTCGGGGCAACCCTCACCACCCAATCGCTCCCAAATTGAAGTTCGAGGAAGAGCAGGGCACTTGCGACGGCGCAAGAGGTCCATATCCTATCTAAGATTGCATACACAACACAAAGAGCGTCTGATACGACATTGATACGATGGAGGTGCTCGTAGACACAGTCATGACCAGAAATGAGACGAAACATCGCAACAATTTATTTCGTCATTCGTATCCTTCACAAATCCATTGAAGCCCTGATTTTTGTTTGTAAAAGTGAATTCTTGGAAAGAATAGGAACTGAACGTCTTCCTAGAAATTGACCTGATGGAGTCGTATGAGGGGAGACAAGTGTGATGTTTGGAGGGCTGAGGCTCCTTTTTTAGCCAAATCATCAGCAGTATCATTATCCTGAACTCTCCAATAAGCAGGGATCTATTGAAGTACAACCTATTTGTCGTTACGTGCGAGCCAATGGAGAAGATGGGAACGGTAATCGACAGTAGTATAAAATAGTACATTTCTAGAATTGCAACCCTTTAAGTTCATAAGGAACGTCATTTCTTTCAAATAAAGGTATTTCGATATATGTAGAAAGCCAACTTTTTTTATGCACATCTTTTTTTTTCTTCTTATTTTTATAGCTATCATTTTCATACCCGGCGCATAACGCGCACCCATGAATTTCGATCTTATTTCTTGTGTTAAAAGTGCGCGTTATACTCCGGATTTTACGGTAGTTAAATTTAAGAAATTTTCGTCATTAAGCGTTCCTATTATTTCATGGGTTCCTCTAAGTAGATTATTACATACTAGGAATATATAATTATTTCTACAAATCTTTGAAATAGTTTAAATCGCGTACTGTTTCCCTATTTACACCAACTCGATTTGTTTTATCAAAAATCGGATATAATTTTAATCGTCTTAGAAATTTTTCCTAAGCAATAAGCGAGTTAAAGTGACAAGTACAACACTGGTGGTTTTGTATTATAGTTGATATAGCCTACCTATTTATTATAGCTACCTATTTTCAGTAGGGGCAAAAAGTCCACAACACACTCAATTATTTTGCCTAGTTTCCATTTTTGACTTAACTTTTTGTTATGAAATTATCGTACTATCTTCGCCAGCATTATTGCTCCCAACGTTTTTTTCATGCTGATTTCAAATCTGTTAGTACATTTTATGTAAAATAGTTTTATCGATATTTTGAAAAAAAAAACGTGATACAAGGCAAGATACGTACAAGGCATATAAAGTACAAATAATATATTGTCTTTTTCAACCAATGAAATGCTCCATTATTCCAACCGGTTAGAGAGCAGTAGTATTAAAGGATTGAAAATAGAATGGGCATCGTGTTTTAATATATTGAAAGTAACCGTCTGTGTTGCAATTTGAAGTGCATGAGATAATATTGGAATCATGGGTAAATTTTTCTTTCTGCGTTATGATGAAAGATACAAAATAATATTTTGGAAGGAAGATTATTCTATGTATCTAATTGGTACTGAAGTACCATGTGCTCCTTCTACTGCTATGAGAACGTTGAAAAAATATTTTGAAACAAATTCTATTGTGCACAGGAAGCGAAGTGGACGATCCGAGAAAAACTTTACGTGAAAATAGAGTATTACACACGATTTCTTTAATTAAATGGCCTAATTCACCACAAATTTTGAAATAACGGATGGATTTAACATCAAATGTGAATGTGTGCCCATTAATTATGAGAGGAAGATTGCTGGAAATTGGATTACGAGGCTTCAAAGCTAGCACAAAAATATTACTGACTGATTGGTGTGGAAAAGAAATCATTCATTATATGAACTAATAAGGCTGTTTTCGGTTAATGTTAAAGAATAGGACCCGAATTAAGTACATTTTTTCAGATATAAAAGAAATTAAAAAAATTAATTATATTCGGCTTACACCCCTTAGAGAACAAATTTTTTATCATTCTTCACTTTTTGACAGAGCTACCAACATTTCTTCGGTATAAAATGTGTTTCGCATTTTTCCATACCGTTATGTTAAATGATCTGTCATTTCACGTGTTAAAATGAAAAAAATAATACTCAACGAATATTTTGAAATTTTGGAAACGCTGTATTGTTAATAGATGTAGGTGTTAAAATGTTGCCAATTTTCAAGAAAATTTAGGCATTTCTTTGTCTGAAAATGCCAAAAGTTTAGGCCCCGTATTTTCCGAAAACACCCTTTTTAAAGACTTTGAAAAGTTAATAAGTGATGAAGGTCAGTTTTGCTTTTCAGATAACAAAAATAGTGATAATATGGGGATGAATGTCTTCTCGGGTCTTTGGAAGACTTCACAAAGTGAGAACAGGGAATGAGAGGATATATATATATACACTAGAAAATAATACAGAATACAGTTGAACCTGTTTTTGTGCGGTTGATAAAAATCGCATAAAAATAACCCCACAAAAAAATACACGAAAATTTCATTAATTCTTACATATAACAAGCAAATTCGTCGAAATACTGATGAAAAAAAATTTTATGCGGTCGCACAAAAGTAAAATCGCATTAAAAAAAGGAGCGCACAAAAACGGGTTTTACTGTAGTACAAAATAAATAGCTTTTAATCAGTCACTAATTCCATAGGACAATAAGACTCCATATCAAGGCGCAAATGTAGTCCAGAAATGGTTCGAAGACAATACTGCGAATTGAATGAGCTGACCAGGATCTCTCCAGATTTTAATCCTACAAAGAACCTAAGGCCTAAAATTGATTATGATATTTCGAAGAAAAAAAGCTTCAAACAAACTTGTTAATTGAAGCTTTGATATTTTCTTTTAATCATGTGGTCATAAAAGAATTTTTAAATTGGGGTGTTCCATCCAAAAGATGTGGGGCAAATTAGAGCAAACGGCTGACCCATAAAATACTGATGACCCCAAAAGAAAAATCATGTAGTTTTTCATAATGCATGTTAAATATCATACTTGTAAGGTTTTGTGTTATTCTAAAACGTATGTTTTTAAAGGTTATTCTGTTCATATCAACATTTTTGCGTTCAGGCAGATGTACCAAAAAATTTTTCCAAAAAAAATAGAAACAGATTTGTAACCGCATCAAAAAATTAAAAATAGTTAAATAATACAATAATTTATAACGAAAGTTTAAGTCAAGCACCAAAATTTGGCAAAACAATGAGTATGTTCCGAACTTTTTGCCACCACTGTGTGTTCTTTTCCTCTTTTAGAAAATGGTGCAGAACAAAAACGAAATGCCGTGATTTGCTTTTTTTAACGGGAGTAAATTAACCCGATGCAAAACTAGGTTTCGCTATTTGGCATTTTTTTAAGTAGTACGAATAGTGGAAAATGTGTTCTATCTTCATCATTCTTAGTAAAAATTTCATTGTTGAACAGAGCTGGTTTTAACACAAAACACATTCTAAGCTTATTAGATATAATACAGAGCTACATACATAAACCAAGGTCGCTTATATTTCCATGATCATATTTATTATTTTTATTGTTATTTTCCGATTCAATCCTATTTTTGAAGACATAAGGTTCCTCAACGAATTTCCATTCAACTTTTTCAGTAAGACATGTAGTTAGTGGAGCTTTTTTAAAAAAGGAATTGTAATATCGAAGTCGAAAATTTAACACCAGAATTAACCCGCTGGCCACCGTAAATGCAACACCGTAAATGAAAACAAGAGATACCCAAACAAAATTTTTTTTGTAGATAAATTTTACCGATCAAATGATTAAATTTATAGACTTCTGTGAAGGTGGTTTCGCCAGAATCAGAGCCAGAGTACCCGTTATTTTTGGGAGATAACCCCCACACCCCCGGAAATTTTTCAAAGAGACTTTGATTTTTCTGGGGTATAGAGACCAAGCATTCCAAGACCCGTTGATCTGTTGTGGAGCTGGGGAGGTAATCGGGGAAACGTTGAGCAACCATGGCCCACATTTTTTCTATCGGCGAAAGTTTCGAGAACGACCCGGGTAGGGAAGAAATTTAATCTGGTGATTGACGAAGAACCTTTGGACCAGCGTCCCACGGTGCTCGCTCATTATCCTGTTGAAAATGGCTATGGCAAAGCCCTAAGATAAGGAAGAACAACTGGTTCCAAACCCGGGGATGTTACGCTGGCAGTTTAAAACCCAATGCGTTAAGGGACGAGAGTGATATCCACCGCTCCATACCATAATACCCGGTGCAGGACCATGTAAGGTGCATACCGCAGCTGTTTAGCATTTTTTCCACGGTGTTCCAGACTCAAACCCCCATCTTGGTGTTGCATACAGATGCTGACCGTCAAGAAAGACAACTTATTCCATTCTGCCGCCCACATCCTTCTTTTTATCGTACCAGGATGGAGACGTCTGTGGTTCGCGTCGGGAGACCGGGGAAAGGACGTCGTGGAAACCATTTGCTGTAAACGGCGTCGAATGGTACCCGCCCGGGGGTGCTATGGTTCGTGATGTGACTGAGTTTTTCCGTCACCGCCATGCGCACAATTTGCCTGTCCTCACGTGAAGGGGGACTTTGGGTCGACCACATCGGTCTGTCGCACCCCCCTATCCAACGGTCACATATCCGCATTACAGTTGTTTGGTTTGCCAACACGACTACCGATTTCCCCCGAAAGAAAATCCACCTGGTACCCCAAACCTTCCTCTGTCGAACCGGATACTTGATCAAAAACTGATCGGTTTTCACGAGACATAACTGATCGGTTTTGAAAACACAAGAAAACACAATTGCCGAACTTTAAATCGTCGAAATATCCGCTTTAAATAGCGCTTTCAGGTCCCACAGGCGCGGTGTAGTGGATGCGCTGAAATTCTAATCATTTGCATATTTCACCTCCGCTAATGCATGTTGTAAATTTCATGTTATTTGCAATTATTTTTTCAACTGTTATTGTTATTTTACGTATTATTCAATTGTTATTTCATTATGTTGGCCAACAGTGTACTTCGTAGTGAAGAAAACAGATGTACTAGTGTGACTTCTCTTGAAATTTAGTAATCCTTTTTTTTTCTTTTTTCTGTTCTTTTCTTTCTGCAAATTTTCTTTTTTGACACCATGGAAGGATATATTTTTGGCATAGACATAATTAGATCAAACAATATTAAGCATTTTACAGAATGAATTATCAAAGTACTATATACAATCTAACCTAGTACGCGAGGTAAATGATAGTAAATCTTCGTAGAGCTTATGTTTTATGTACGCAGTTGATTGATTGAAGCTATACTTTAAAACCAGATATTTATGAACCAGTCGATTACCCCCTTGAATTTTTTCCACTCTTTCCGCAGGTCGGGTCGGTGAAAAATGATGCTGTATGCGTTTTGAAAGTTTCCGTTTAACTTACATTACTTTTACTTATCAACATATATATATATAAAACATAAACGCAAAACACATGAAATATAACGTTAGGCGTAGAAAAGAAGGTGGTGGTGATGACCAGTCCGTTTTGTCTAAAAAGTCTGGTTTTTACTTAGGAGTTCCCCAAATCGAATAACAAAAAACCCAAACACTTTTATTATCAAGAATCAGTTT
>BMAV01023987.1:203898-248236 GCA_019973955.1 Trichonephila inaurata madagascariensis | reverse complement strand
TAACCTCTACTACAACATTCATTTAAAACCTAATACTTTTAAAAACCCTCATCATTTTACCAGATTTACTTCACACTACAGATCTGTACAGAAACCGAACGCCTCCAAGTCATTATTGTTCTTTTGTGGAAAAAAACTCCCCATCTTCTTTTTCTCGTTGTTGCAAAGAAAGGTGAGAACATGTCTTTTTCACCGACATCTGTTTCCTACGATTCCAAGAACATTCCCAAAATCGTTGTATAAAATGGATCTGGGTGCAAAGCTGTGGATTTTCTGGATCGCTCCCTCCCTAGGACATTTACGATGATCGTAAAAATGTCGCGTGGATTTCGCTTGCAGTGATTTAATTGTAGGTGATAAAACGACTCTAATGGCCTCACTATTTCATAAAATCTCCATTAAGGCTTCAGCAAAAGGGTGGGGCTATGGCATCGAAAAGATTCAGTTGGGGTTCTCCGGTACGTATGTATTTTCTATTGTTACCTGGTTGATAATGTATGGTATATGTTTTTATATAAATATAGCATCTAAGGATTTGCTTTTTCTGTGATATATGTTGCAATAATATTTTTGTTCGTTGACAGTTCCCCTTATTTAAACCTTTAACCCTTGCAGAACCATAAGACTGCCAAGATAAATATTAGTATATAACTGTTTATCTTGTCTATGTAGGCGCGAACTAAATAAAACTTATAAGAAAAAATACATGAAAATAGTTTATAAATTTATAGTTTATAAAAGTTATTTTTCCCATAGAGTTATTTGTCATTATGAGACATTTGTTTTTATTTGCTCAAATATATTTTATTGTTGCACAAAATTATATACTTACCGAATAACATAAAACACTCGTGAGAAAACACAGTAACGTATTATTGCACGGTACAATAAATTGAAATAATAACACAGTACAGTTAGCGAATGTTTTATTATTGACGCCAATTGATTTGACAGTTATTTTTTTCCCTAAGTGTTCCTGTTTACGGAGAAAATTGCGTTCGACATGCCTTCTATTTTGAGATATGTTGACAAGATTATAAGTGAATACGATCGCCAGTAAAAAAATGGGGGAGGGGATGTTTCCCTTAGTCCTGAGAGGGGTTAAGGTGCTTTGAAAATTTTTATTCGTTTTAAATATTGTTCGAATATTTATTATGTTAAATTACAATAAAGTATGTGTTAAGTTTTTTTTATATATTTATCGTAAAGATTTATTAAATAAAACAGAAATGTTTGTTTGTTGAATATTACAAAAATATATGAAAAGGCAAAAGTGCTTGTTAGATGTCAAAATTATGTTACGAATTATTTCATTTAAGACAAAAGTTTACTATAAAAGTTATCACATGAAAAACCTAGAAAATGTGGGCAATTTTATAAGACGATAACAATGACATGCTTAATAATAAGTATAAAAAAGAATATATATTTTCATATAAAAAGAATTGAACTCGATCCGTTTTACGAGAGACAATTCTTGGTAATCATTTATATCCTTTTATAATTATGGGCTAAATACAAATAAAAGCATTATATAGGAATAATTTATACTGTTTTTATATTCCCAGAGGACTCTAATCAGTGGTTAGGAGCGTGGAAAGAATCCATGATTCCGCAGGAAATGTTACTAGTCCAGTGCATTTTTTATATTGTTTAATAAAAAATCATAATCATTTGAAAGATAATTACATATCAATACTACATAATCCTAATTATAAGAGAGGCCGGTAATAGCCTGTCTGGCTCATTGGATTTTATTAGATTTTTTTCCCTTCACAATTTCGATTGATTTTGTAAGTTTTTATTCATGTATAGGTCATGTGTTACATTATGCACTTTAAATCTATTGTTATTTATTATTATTGTTATTAATTTTTTTGTGGTTCACTCTGTAGGCATGGATTCAAATCCCATTTCTCACACCAAACACTAGCGGAATTCGGGGCTCGTGGTCTTCATGCTAAAGAACAAAATAGTTCTCCAAGGGCAATGCAATTTACTGTCGAAAAAAAAAATCCTCAAAACAGCAATGAAACTCGCACGAAAGCTCCAAAAGATTTTCACATCTTCCACAGCCCCGAGACATAACTATCAGTGTCTAAACATGCAGGCACGCATTGTTAAAGATTATCCGCAAGTAATCTTTCGATCGCAGGCAAGTGAATACTTCAAAAGTTGAAGCAGTACAACTTAGTTTCAGCAAGCGACCGGTATTTATAGTCTGCGCAACTACCTTCCAGTGCTTTCTCGAAAAATTCGCTTACGTCATAGGTCATGACGTTATGAACTTTTCCAGTAATTTTGAGAAGCATCAAATGGTCGCCAAAAATGATGCCAACTTGGATAAATCTGCAATATTTTGCCAAGCTCCCATTGAAAAGCTATTATAACATTAAAGACGGCGTTGCTTACGAGTATTACAGTTTTTATAATGAAATAAATGCAATTGAATGTACACACACACTCAATATTAAATTATGTGAAACATGAAGATTTAAATTATTTACACTATTTTAAGATAACATGAAGCTTTAATTACACAATTATTACAATTATTTTAAATAATAATAATAATATCTATATAGTGTATGAACAACTAATAACGTACGAAAGGGCTTCAAACATCTAATGACATAATTAGAATGAAAAGTGATTAATTCGTTAAAAAAATAAAACACAATACAAAAAAAGAAGAATCAAAAGAAATTTATTAATGGAAAAAGTGCAAGAAACTCCTATGAAAAAAATCAAAGAGTTTTTCATTAAAGCAATATTTGTGTCTATGTATATCTATTTCTCCTTCCATTTTTTTCTACAAAAAAAAAAAAAGAGTATTAAATAAAAAAAACTTTCTTCATCAAGGAAAATTCAATTTCACAACCAAAAGCGGCCAACAACAGAGAAACATCAGAAAAAGTTTCGAACTCTTTCACCAGGCTCTGAATAGAATGTATGGGGGTGAATGGAACAGTGAAAGGGAGGAGAAGGGAGTCCTCGGGGGGTATAAAGAAGCAGATCGGTAAAAAACCGACAAGGCGAAAAAGAATCGTTTGTCAAGCCTCCAAAATCGGACTGGGTTTTTATTGCTTTTCAGGCTGGGAAGTTGGTGGGGGTGTGTTGCCATTCGATGATGGCCGTTTCGTGTTCTCTGTCAGACGGTTCTTTTTCAACAGGCTTCCACCGAATTGTTTTCGCGCGGTTTGCGGTTAGTGTAATAGCCGTCGATATTTTATGAGACAGACCTTCCTTTAATACTACTCCATTTGACCAAGACCGTGGGATCACAAACCTGACAAACGGATAAAAAGGCATTCGTTCTCGGTAACATGCTTTATTCATCTGTCTGTCCATTTCCGCGTTTGCTCGTGATGTTATTGGAAGGATGGCGAATGCGTTGCCTATTCATAGTTTCTAGAGTATTTTTCTCGTTGTTGGAATATTTTTTATAAGACACATATATATATTTTACTTCTGTTTTTATTTTGGAAATGTCAATATTGTTTTGGGAGTAAAAAAAAAGTAGCAGAAATCTCCATCAGAGAATTTCTTAGTCAACTGGAATAAAACTCATTATGGGGTCTCAGGGGTGTTAAATTTTTCTAGAGGTCTGAAAATATAAACAATTTTCAAACTGGTATAATTCTTTTCAATTTAAATTAAATGATTCGAATCTCTTACACATTATTTATAAAAGAATGGGGCTTCAGAAAAATATAAAATGTTTAAAATATAACAATAATTTTAAAAATCATAAGCATATGAATATTCTATGATAAGTATAAAGTATTTTTTGCGTTGCGCACGCTATATTCTAAAATAGTAGCTTCTGATGTATAAAACTTTATAGAATTATAAAATGCATCATACTCTTTAAACCCTACCTAATTTAAGTGTTATATATCTTTCGTATTTCAAAATATTTGTAAAACATTGCAATTCTTTAAATATTTTTAAAAACTGTGTTTTTTTTACTTATTAAAATATGTAAGTTATTATTTTATTTATATAAAAATAAGAATACAATTACTTTTATTAATCAACTTATAGCTAGTAATTAAGGCTACTATTTTAAAAAATAGCATGCGAGACGTAAAACTTAATAAATATCTCTTATAGAAATGTTTCTTATTTTCATATGATTATGATTTTTAAAATTATCATTATATTTTAAACATTTTATGCTTTTCTGAAGCCCCATTTCATTATAAATAATGTGTAAAAGATTCGAATCATTTAATTTAAATTTAAAAGAATTATACCTGTTTGAAAATTGTTCATATTTTCAGACCTCTAGAGAAATTTAACACCCCTGAGACCTCTTATGTTACGAATAAGCCAAAACTTTTAAATACCGTAAAATACGGCGTATAATGTTCACATATTTTCAAGCAGCATTTTTTAATTTTCAGGTATAATCGCCCTATAACGCGCACCACCATTTTTTTACGAAGAAACCTGAAATATATGTATGCAGTTCTCTTATGTTTTGAAATTATTTATTCTAGGTACTATCCCAGGTTTTTGAAAAAAATAGTATATTTTTAGAATTACAACTCTTGAAGTTCATTAGGTGTGTCAATTCATTAAAACAAACAGTATTTCGATGTATGTATAAGTCTAGTTTTCTTTATGCTCATTTCTGTTTTTATTTCTTAAAGCTATCATTTTTATACCCGGCGTATAACACGCATTCGTAAATTTTGATCTCATTTTTTTGTGTTAAAATTGCGCGTTATACACCGAATTTTTTTTTAAAAATCAACCGACAATGTATTACCAAACTCAATTAAAATTAAAATTATATCAATGCATTGTGGTCAGATACCTTAGTTAGAGCCCTGCTGCCATTGAAGATAAGCCTGCTAGGGGGGCTGATGCATGCTAAATCTGTCAAAGTTCAGTGTCCTCCCGTTGGTGTAAAGATCGGGGGTGCAAGCTCAGAAGTTGTCATCGCCATTTGACTGAGGTTTAAAGTAACGTGGTCCATCGCCAATAGCTTTCGTGTTGTTTTACAATGCGATGTTAATAAAAAGTCACTTACCCAATTACTGATAAGCTGCTTCTTGCATATAAAAGTATAAGAAGAAATTAATTTTTCTCTGTTCATATATGTAACATTTGTTTTATAGTACTGTTATAAGGCTGTGTATCGATAGATTAATCTGTAACTCATGAATACATTTTAAAGTTTGTTATTTCATTAGACTTATAAGAATCAATTGATCTTGTTGAATATATATAGCAGTAAATAAATTAAAAAGAAGACTAATAAATCCTAAAACATCTTCAGATCAAACCGAACGAACCAAGAACATGATGGAACCATTACAAACCAAAAAAGAGAAATATAGTTAGAGTGGAAAAAACTATTATTATTTTTCCGAGCTGTCACTGGTTTAGGACAGTGAAACAGGGTTAAACAGTGTTTTGTGAGATCTCAACCTTCCCCTACAGCGGAAATTTTCGACGTAATAGCACATGAGATAAACCAAGACGAAGGCCCAAAACCCACGTGGGTGAATATAACAGCAATAGAATAGAATTGGAATATTAAATTACTATAGGAATCCGGATATATATATATGACATGTCTTCTCCGAATTTCAACCTCATTCTAGGCATAGAGTGGTTATCAATATTTCACAAAAGTCTCAAAGAAGCAACGAGCTAAATGATAAGTCCAGAAATTATACTAGAAAGTCAATCCTGCAATTCGATATTATAAGTTTGTGTTTTATTTCTTCAGAAAAATAATCGCCTTAAAATGTCAGTTGATCGCAAAATATTTGGAGTTGAACTTATGAAGTAAAAACTATATAAAACACAAAAGTAACAAATTCTATTTTATTATTTGAAGTTTTTTCTTAATATGGAACCGCGTCGAATGTAGTTTCAAAGAAACTCAAGAATTTTTTTGACTAAACTGACTTCTAATAAAAAATGCCTGGTTGTGTTTAGTCAGTCAAAATGACCTACAATGATCATACTAATAACTTATTTAGAATTGAAGTTTAATGATAAAAATTGAATCACTTCAATAAATTTGTGAATTTTAGATTAAAAAAACATTGAAAATTTAGGTAGAATTTTTAGTGTTTGTTCAAAGTTTATTTAGGTATAGTGATCATATAAATGTAGTTCTAACTTTATATCATAAAAGCCAGTGCAGTAAAAGACGAAATAATATTAGAAACATGAATTAAAGAATTAGTTATATCATTTACATAATTAATTCAATTCAATAGTATACTAAATAGTTATAATATTAGTGCCATATGTTCAGCAGATTGATGGGAACTTGTAAAAAAACCCCAAAAAACAAAAAAATCTTTCCTAAACTTAAAAAAAAATTGTAAAAAATTTGGATTTATAAAAAAATAAGGTTTTCTGTTTGAAAACTTTCATTTAACTATTGAAATATAATTTGGCCATAAATTAATCATCCATTAATTACGAATTAATTAATTTAAGTATTCAATGAAATTAAAGAATACATAATAAAGTTGTTAAATTTATTATTATTATTATCTTTTTTGGTGAACTGGTGTAAAAATAAAAATATGAGTTTTTTGGAAATAGGAAACGGATTTTGAATAAGAAAAATAGGGTTAAAATATTTAGGTTAATTAAATCGATAAAAAAAAACACATTAAAATATTTACATTACTTATTTTACAATCTTTCAGACTTTTCTATGAAAATAATTTCAGAACTTAATTTCAAATAAAAAGAGTAATTAAAAATATTTTTTTTATTTTGATTAAAATGTAATTAAAATTGATGATAATTGATATTCATTTTAAAAAGCCAATTGAAATTAGTAATTTAATACTAAAATTATTCTTGGCATTATATTGAACACACAGTTGTCTTTTTTTCCCTGCGTCAATCGCAGACGTAAATACTCTAAAGTTGTTTTCTCAGAGTACGTAATGTCCATGTAAGGAAACAGTTTTACAGATAAGAAATAACGATTTTAGGAATTGTCATTTAATCTGAACACAGAAATTCATTCTATTGTACTTAAGGCATTTCTTTTAAGTGGTAACAAATTAATAAAATAATTCTTGCGAGTTAGAGAGTGATAGGAATAAACGAGATTAAGTTCTAAAGTTAAAATAGTTGATAGGTAATAATAATAATAATAATAATAATAATATAAAAAAAACAATCACCGATTATTTGTTTTTATTGCGACGTTAACATAAATTTTACATTATATTTTTTAACTTCAGCTGTGTACAAAAATTAATTTTGAAAATTTTATTTATTCGTAACTTAAACTTTGTGTAGGATTATTCTTTAAACATAATTTTTCTAAATTTATTTGTATAGTTTCCAGTTTTGAGGAAAATATAAAAACATTAACTGAATTTCAATCATGATATTTTAAGTAAAACTAAATAAGTAATTAAGTAAATAAACTTAAAATTCCATATTAATGATAGACGATTTTGTATAAAAAATTACTTAGATATAAAAATAAATTTATTTACTAAAATTAAATTTTTAAATGGCTTCAATTTTAAATACTTTAAAAAAATAATTATTCATCAAAAAATTAAGTAAATTACATAATTATTTCAGAATCAAGATATTTTATTTAAAAAAAACTATACATCGTATTAAATATTCAACTTAACTATCGGTTTGCTATTTTTTCATCAATTTGAAAACAAATATTCTGATCTGAATTTAAAACTTCCACTTTAATATTTTGCACAAAACATAATAAGTAAATTTATAACGTAATAAGTAATATAACGTTTTTAATTTCTAATACACACACTCTCAAATAAAAACAAATACCGTAAAAAATACTTCTACTCTCCCTTAAAAAAATAAAAGAAAAAAAGAACAAAATCCACTCTCTTCCACTTCAAAATGCAATTCGAAACATTTTCTATCCAATTTCTTAGTCCATAAATAAAAATGCCAAAAACCGCTGACTCTTCTCGCGACGAAGCCATAAAGGCCAATCTCATGGCTAAGCAACACAATTCCAAATTCCACGTCACGTGATACCGCAGACATTTGACCCTAAAAGCTTTGTGTTTTTGACTTTGCATCTTAAATAGCAACCTCATCGCCTTACATGTACCATTTTTACTTCTGGGAAATTTTTGTCTCGTGTTTTTTGTGATCGATTCGAAGTTCGAAAATGCTTTTAAGGTAATATTGAGTGGTATGGATGTCATTTCTTTTTCGTTTTGAATTTTCGTTATTTCACATTTTGTGATGTCTGTGGTGTATCTCTAAGTAAGAGATTGATATCCAGGAATGAAAGAATGATAGCGAGTGTGTTTCAGATGTTTTTGAATAAATTGGTATAATACTATCTTTTCGTTTTACGTTTAATGCTAGATATGAATGAATGTTTTTTTTAAAGGAACATTAGGGATTGTATAAATGCAGAGTTCGTTGAGTGGTAATATGAGTTGAGACAAAACAAGTGTTTTTCCTTTTTGAATTCTAATTTATGTACTTTTCTGAAATGCTCGTTGTATAATTTTGAAAAAAAATTTTTTTTCGTTGCTTTAAATTCGTTTTTATTCTTAACACAATAATGGCATCACTTGACTTAAAAATTGTTCTTCAATTGACTGCTAAACCAGATGACTGTAACCTATAGCACGTGTGCCAGATTTGGCGAGCGTTACACATTTCAGAGGCATTTTACACTACTCAACACTAATTTGTCAATTTTTGAGTGGATGAAAATTGATAATTTTGTAACGGATTTCATTGGCTTAACATCTTTAGAATAATGAAAAGAAACATTTACGGTATTATGAAAAAATCTGAAAGATTACTAACGATAAATCGGCAGCTATTTTAAATTATTGGATGTAACACTAATTAATATTTTGAAAAAATACGCAAAATTAATATATAATTAGAAAACCTATATTCTTGATCTCTATTCCCTAACTCTGTCTGCATTATTGTGGGAATCAAATTGTTTAAAATATTTCCTTCTGTGTGGGACCCTGAATCATATTAGTAGATTGGTTTGACCCCCCGTAGCTACAAGGTAAGAAGATCAAGAGATCATAATGACAACATTTCTTACCAAAGTTACTCTTTTAGTTTCAAATATAATTAAGCGTACACGATTTTTAGTTACAATTTTATAATAATCAGTTTAATCAGAATTCCCCGTATTTCCAAAATATATAGTTTCTTAAATTTTGACGAAGAATTTCCCGTTTTATGCATGAAATACAAAGTTCGTAATGGAACTTCATAGCTCGATATTAGATCACAATACCTTAGAATTTCTATCAAATCTCAGATTTCTGTCCCTACCATCAACGTAGTTAAAAAGACATCTTCTATTTCTTCCTATACTTATTTCTATGATTGAAAACGCAACTGGAGACCTACCTTTCCTCTTCTATAATAACTGTTTTTATATCTGGCAATTCTTCCAAACAATCATCAAGTGCCATCTCTCCAGTTTCAGTTCCATTATGGAATCCCCCATCTCGGACACAATCTTTGTCTTCGCCAACCCCGAAGATGGACACTGGGTCGGGACAAAAGGCTGGGACAAAGGGCCCGGCTCATAAGAGGCAAAGGACGAGAAGATAAGGAAGGAAACCTACAATTGGTTACCTAGGTAACGGTTGAAATGAAAGACAATGACTACTTCGGTAGACGCACTCCAATTTATCTTCTAAGCTACGTCTCTGCTGAATTCTTGTCTTGGAGAAACTACATCTTGTTCGGGTTTTTAAGGGGGAGGTTTGCGGGCTGCTTAGGGGATTGAGAAATCAATTATGTTTTATTGTTTGCCATACATGTATTGGTTCTTTTGTCTAACTGAAAAGACTATCCATCATCGCGCTGGATAATATTGTTTTCTGTTGCAGGCAGTTCCCATATTGAATGCCATGAGTGATTTCATTTGACGTTTGCTATGTATTACATAAAATACTATCGAGAATATAAATTAAATACTCTTCAATACACAAAGTAATGCATGGGGATGAATATAAAAATGTTTAACAAATTACATAATAAAAAAATGTACAACATATTTCAAAGAATGTAGATATAAACCTCCTTTTAAGCGATCTTTTTTAGGTAAATTCGAAATTAAGTTAATTAAACATCAACGTTATTTTTTTCTTACAAAGCCTTAATAATTTTTTCAAGCAATCAAATTAAAATGTAAATTAGAGAAAACAATAATTCAAGAAAACTTAGATATAGATTTGCATTACCTATTTAACTATGACACTCCTTTATTTCTTGAATCAACTTATAAAACTCACAAAAATTCCAAATAAATTACATAGATCGTAGCACACACACACAGTGTCATTTAAGTTTTTAAAACTAATTAGAGTCCGCCATGAGCATGCGTGGTTTTTATGAAGATAAACTTATAGAAGGTCATTCGCATTTTATGGAAACGATTTTGTAATTCATTTTCTCGTTTGCACTTTGAGATAAAACTTTGATAACTTCAGAACAATCGTCTGCTAATGTTTTCTTTTGATTGGATTGTAAAATAAAAGTTTTATTTTAAAAAATGTATCCTAAAATTGATATGTGGCTCGAAGGTTACGTAACCACGCTTTCCGAGAAGAAAATATTCGTATCAACAAATTATGAAACGGTGTAAAATTCTTGGTCATTGCATTTCAATAAAAGGTATTTATAATATATTAAATTTGAAAGGGAAAAAACGGATAGCTGAAAGTAAAAATGAAAATATGATCACGAAATCTCATCCTAAGACTGTTCAAATGCAGGCAACTATCAAGAAAAAAAAGGGAAGTTTCCGATCCTAAAAGAAAAAAAATACAATACAAAGATTCATAGCATCCAAACTAGCAATGTCTTCTAGAAATGTAATTAAAATCATTCACAAAAGTTTAAAATTCAAAAAATGTTTAAACAAATAAAGTTCGTCTCTTTTTTTAAAAACATCTTGCTAAATTGTATAAAAAATACCTAACTGCCGAAAAAAGGGAATTTGAGGTTATATTCGATGAGGCATAGATATATTCAAAAGAGACTGTAATAAAATAAGATCTGTTATTCAACAGATGGGAAGGACCGCACGAAATGGCTTCGTCTGGGTACAGTAAAGTTCCAAAAGAGATTCATGATAGTTGCAGCGTTTTCTAACAATGTTAAATTAAGGTGACTGCCTACCTTCGGAACCAATTTTTTTATAAAAACAAATTTTTGAAACAATTTGAGTGTTTTTAGGAAGAAAAATAAAAAAGAAATATGTAAATACACATAAAAGTTTTTAAATAAATATTGTACTTTTAGAAAAATTGGTTGTTTTCAAGGAAATTTTACCAAATTTTTATTAAATTGGGTAACACTGTATAAAAATTTCTAATACAATTATCATAATTTCCTTTATACACAACATACGTATTATGGTACTTTTCAAAATGAACCAAAATCTAAGAGAAATATTAAAATACAAAAAATCACAGACTATTATATATAATTATATGAAAATTTTGATATTTTTTAAGTTTTTTCTTTATAAAAACTACCCCAAATGAAAAAAACATTTAACCTACAACAAAACTTATGGTTCACTTTATAAAAAATAGTACAATAAACATATTCCCACAAAATTTCAAAACGTTATCTGGTTTGGTTCTTAAGATATCATGTATCTGGTAAAGAGTTTCTTTCGAAAACATAATTTTGAGAACAATTCATTTAAAGTTTTATCTTACTGCCCTTTTGCATAGAGTGATGTTTATTAAAATCACTATAACTTTTTTTTTCTATTTCGCGTAAAGGAAAAAGAAAAACTGTTTCGAAAAGAATATGTTCAAACTATAAGATTTTGAAATAAAAAAATGCTTTATGTAGACGAAAAACGACATTTTCAAGGTATGCAGTCACCTTAAAAAGTCTCAAGTAAATCAAAAATTAATTTATTCTACTTTCAGCAAAATACTTTAGAACCAATTTTTGAAGAAGAAACTCCAACCTTAAATGGAAAGGACATTGATAAAGTTGAGCTTCATATAGACAAAGCCTCTAGTCTCACGTCTAAGTCTATTGCCGCTTATTTAGCAAAGGAATAAAGTGTATCCTATTTGATGACGAACGCGTAAAATCACCCTACGCTTTTTCAATGGACTTAGGTGTCTTTGGTTTGTTAAAACAAGCCTTTGAAAAATAGCATCCAAGAACATTGAACGGACTTAGGAAAACGATTCAAAAGGAATGGAGTAAAATTTGCATGACAGTACTAAGAAAAATTTTACTTTCATGAAAAATTTGAGCTAGAGCTATTGTCAGATAGAAGCAAATAGCCACACAAAAATACGGTATCTATTGATAAAAATTAACCATCAAAATTGTTTCCATACAGTGCGAACGACCTTTTGTATTACTGAAAATCATAATGGATCTACTTTTTTAGTTTATTTGCTCGTACTTAATTAGTGCCGCATTTCGAAACATGAAGATTATGGGCGACGGACCTCATAAGTACCAATCTCGGTAAAGTGACGAAGACACCATTTAATCTCTCAGTCCGCTCTCCAAACTTCCACACCACTTGAACTTGAGAACTTTCAGCCTCAAGTGTGCATCACCCCCACAATCCAAACTGAAACGACATCAAGGCTTGACAGAAATAACGCTGGAAAATTAATGCAATCATGATCACCTGGCTGATGTATTTTATTCGGGTATTTAGTTTTTATTGGGAATTATATCCTGTACATAAAATAACACATTTTAAATTAAAAGTATTTTAATAAATTAAATTTAAAAAAAGTCAAAATTTTATCCAACTTCACAAAATTTATTGTTTTAAAATATTCGGATTTTTTTAAAGATATTGAAGGAAACTATTGAACTAAATTTCGAAAGATAAGTTTAGAAAGCTTTAAAAAACTTCCGTATAGGATACAAAATCCTGGAAAATACAATTTCGCAAACTTTTCTGTATTGAAAGATAGAATTGCTTTCGTATTTGGTTTCATTCATACATGCAATTCAAGTACGAGCAAGAAACTTCTTTCCATAAAGTTTTATCTACTTTTATTCATAATATTCCGTCTCATAAATATCAAATATTCTGAAAGGCTTTTCAAATGGAAGAAAATAAAAAAAGACATAAATAAACGCTTAAATATCTTTTTCAATAAAATTAAAAAAATATAAATTCTTTCTCATTTTTTTTCTGAGTATCGAAAATAGAATTTTTTTGCTAATATATAATACTTAAAGATACTAAAATGCCCTATAATATTTGTGCAATTAATCTGGTGTGCGAATTAATAAATTTAAAAACAAAAAGTTAATTTCCCTAAAATATGTGTCTTCTGTTAACATTTTTCTCCTGTTAATTTAACTCGCTTACTTCTAATATAATTTCAGAGAGACTTTGCAAAGAAAACAAAACTAATTGCAAACATAATTATGAAAATCATTGAAAACACTTTAATTTACCTTTCTAGAATAGTTTAAACTTTAAAAATAATGTGATTTTCTACATCTTTTTACAAAAGAGGACCATTTGTATTGGAAGTCTCCTGAAAAAGATTCTTGAATGGTGTTAAAAGGAAGTATAGAATCTTTTGAAAACATTCAATTACTAAAAATTGCTTTTGAGGTAAATGTACGTAGAATTTTTTTTTTCTTAAAGAATGATTTTATGCTAAAGGAAAATTAATCGAAATGAAAAATATAGTTTTATCTTTAGATATTCTCATTTTTATGTAATTGAATTAAAATTACATTAGTCAGAGAAATTTAATTCCAAAAACGCTTGCAATAATCTTAATAATATTTAAAGCAATATTTATTTAAAATAAATGACTGCCAAATATTAACTCCTGTAGATTAGCTTTAACGAATAAAAGAGTATTCCATCATTCTCTAAAGCTATAATACTTGTAAAAATACTCAAAACCATTTTTTAATTGGATATATAACATTAATATTAAAACCTTTGAAAAAACATATTTTTTGAAACGCATTCAGTTACGTTTTGACAAGTGATTCATCATTTGTTGCGATTCTGCAGAAAGATTTTACTGCAATTGTTATGTAATCAATATACAGTTCTAGTAGTATAACGAAAAATCTTCTTAAAAAGTTTAAATAAATCTATTTTTTTAAATAGTTCAAAAATAACGTAACGAGGTAAAAATACTTCTTAGTAAGTAAAAAATTTTCGAGAGCAAATTAGTAATATAGTTGAACAAGCAATAGCTGAGCTATAATTGATATTCATAACTCAAGTCATATGTTTAAAAAAATACTTAATTTTTTTAAAATAACCAAAATTATTTCTCTAACAAGGGGAGGAGAGGGCACGATTAAGGAAATTCATTTGGAGACGAGACTTTGTGTAATGGTAGTACTCTACGGTACTTTAGGGTGTTCAACCCTCGATGTAAGAGCACCGAATAGGCAGTCAATTTGGAGAAAATAAACTTCAAAATTCATACTTATAGCTTTTATACAATTAAGTTTCATTTAACTTCAGCGATGCAGTAGCATACATGATAACATACTTGAGTACCACGCGGTTGGTTAGGGTTCGAGTTACTCGATGAATTTTTCTTTTTCCAGTTTATTTAATTATTTTTACAATTAAATAAATTTATTTATAAAAAAAAGGCTTATTAAATATTTTTTATAATCATAAAATAATTAACATAAAAGTATTATAATATAATTTATGCATTATAAATTTTTTTACTATAAAATATCATTTAATATTCAATAAGCATTTTTTTAAATAAATTTATTGAATTGTAAAAATAATTATATGGACTGGAAAAAGGAAAATTCATCGCGTAACTCGAACCCTAACCAACCGCGTGGTACTCAAGTATGTTATCATGTATGCTACTGCATCGCTGAAGTTAAATGAAACTTAATTGCATAAAAGCTAAGTATGAATTTCGAAGTTTATTTGCTCCAACTTGACTGCCCATTCGGTTCTATTACATCGAGGATTGAACACTCTAAAAGAGTACTACCATTACATAAAGTCTCGTCCCCAAATGAATTTCCTTAGTCATGCCTTCTCCTTGTAAGACTATCTTCACCAGATGCACGGGAGCCTGAACTATACCTACAACACATTTTCAAACAGGAAAATGACTCAATTTTCCTAAAAATTTTTGCAAGATTGTAATTCATACATCAGTTCATAATACAGCGTTTTTAAAGTTTCAAAATATTTGGTGAATTATTTTTCCTTTTAACATGTAAAGGGACAGTTCAATTAGCATAACGGTATAAGAGAACAAAACGGAAAACACATTTTATAACAGAAAAAATTAGTCAACTCAGATAAAAATGAGGAGTATGCTGGTCTCTATAGGATAGCGAAGACATAGTATACTGTGAAATACTTTTATATTCCAAATTTGGCAACATTTAACTCCAAAACTTTTCATAAAACTTTAACAAAAGAAAGATAGAAGATGACAAAAGATAGTCCAAGAATAATAAAAAATTCTTTTAATTTGTTCCATGATAAAAATACTTTAAGGGAACTAAGACATCATAAAATTCAAAAAATCGATTTTTAATTTTAGTATTAAAAATAGTACATATTTTTCTTCATCAAAAATGTATAACACTTATATGTTCGTTGATAAAATAACCTTAAAATATAAAGAAAACTAATTGACAAAAATGTAAAAAAACGTTTACAAACGTTAAGTGTTTTCACTTTTTCTCCAAAGCATAATTTTTTGCTTTTACGTACACTTTTAAAAAAACTATTGCACTATGTGATTCCAAGTTTTTTATACTTTTATACAGGATACCTGTGCATATAGTGAACCTGTTTTTTTAGTCGAAGTAGTACATAGGTTTTAAAAAAATAGTTTTATGTACAAAAAAGGGAAGAAAATAAAAATTTTCAAAATTACGAAGTTTTATAATTTTTTTTTATAGAAACTATCTTAATATTTTTCTTAAAAAAATAGGTTCACTATATTTTGGTATTGCTTTATATATGTGCAAAAAATATTTTACATTTTTAAGACATATTTTTTTTAAAAAATGGTACATAAACATAAGCATGTATTGTGAGATCTCAAAAATTATGTCCAACTTAAATTAAACTGAAAAAAATTTTTTTAACTAAAATTCATTTTTGTATTTCTACAGAATGATTAAAATATCTTTATTAAGATCAAAAAAGGATCCAAGCTCTATTGGAAATTTTTAAAGGTATATGTTCCATAAACAAACTATTTTGGCATTTTACTCTTTCGAGCATGTCCTACTACCCTTACTAACACTGTTTAAAATGAAACATGTCAGATGACTAAGTAAATAAATAAATAACAATAAAGGCATTACATATGAAATTCTCATTTAATACAAAACTTTCCCATTTTATATAACAGTTGATTAAATCAATAGAATTCTCTCGATGAAAAAAGGCTTAACAAGAGCTGGTACATTTAATTCAGCAATGTCTCTATCCCACCACCCCAGCAACAGGCAGAAACAGACACCTCATCCCATTCTTTTTATTTGCTTTTCGAACCTTTAACGGTTTCCTTTCAGAAAACGACAGCAGGATCACTTCCTGTCACCGGCATGGACTCCAAATCAGAATGAAGCGCCAATAAACTTCTCCATTGACGTCCATAGCACAAGCATCACGGAAATCGAATCCAGCCACTCTGGGCTTTGGTTGGTCTTTAAAGGATTATACTGGACGATCGCTGAAATGTCTCACGAGACTTCTGGAGATTTGGGGATGTGTGTGGATACATCTTCGTATAAAACTTTAAAAGCTGTGCAATGGTTTGAATTGGTGCTCCAGAGGGTGTCGTGGAAATGGAAGCGATGTGTTTGGTTTTAAGGGATATCTGAAATAAATCTTTCTTTAAGTTTTATTGGTGTGAATGGTTTGCTTTATGGAGGGATAATGGAATAGGTTTGATTGAAAAGAGGAATGTGAGTGTTTGATATCCACTTGAAGGTTGAAATGGATATTTGTCTTGAGATATGTAGGAATGAAGAGTAAATATGAACCATAAAATAGAAAATTGAAACGTACTGAGTGATATTAGTGCTAAGATATGTAATTTTAACTCGTATCTCTTTAACTCATATGTTCCCTTTGGAATTTTTTAAAATAACGATGAAAAGATTTTGGTAAACATTCTTTTCAAGTATTAGATTTGGACTCGTAAGAAATACTAAAGTATAAATGGAGAAAATTTAAGGTACATCAGACTACGTTTGGAACCATGATTTTGAAAAAGCACATAAATGAATATTTTTTTAATACTGAATTATAGAATACACAAATCGAACTGTTTTAAGACTATTATGTCCATGAAAAAATTTAAAATGCTAGTTTTTGGTGAAAAATGTAGACGAGATGATCTATTTTAAAAATATTCTCTTATGAAAAATGTTTCTATAATGATAATATTTTGCTTCTATAAATCTTAGACGTCTATACAGAGCTGAAGTAGAATTTTTCAAATATATAATTTAAAAGGGTATTTATTCATATTTTAATTTATCAAGACAGATAAATTTTAATAAAGAACATTCTGTTTTGATTCAATTGATTGTAACTCTGAAAATGAAGTGAATTTTCAAAAATTCTAGTACAGACTCTGTAGAGAAGTCTTAGTTATACATAAGAGAAATATTGTGTTATAGAAGCATTTTTCATAAAAGGAGAATGTTGTGAAAACATGTCATTTTTCTTTCCTTCAGACCAAAAATTTGCATCTAAAAACTTCTTTATTGTAATACTATTCATAAAACAATCTTATACGTATATTCTTATTCAACTGACTTTAAATAACAAAAAAAAAAAAAATGATTTATCCGTTTTTTTTAAAATCACGGTTCCGAATGTAATGAGTCATAAAACAGAAATTTAAATAACTTTCACAATCAATCTATTTTTTCATCGGTGACTAAATATTGAAACGATTTGAAATAAATGTGAAGGGAAAATCTTTGATAGGAAATTCATCAAAAGTTTTAATAAAAACGAGAATTTATTTATACCTATATATTATTTACATTAAGAATTTATGTGTTTTTTCTATCTGTCGATTCCTTTTCGAATTTAAATAGTTATAATTAAAAAAAAATCATATTTCTTCTACCAATGCAAAAATGAAAAAAGGGCCTACATCATAATTTTAATAACATAATATATATGCATATAAAAACTTAACGACGAAAACTCTTAAAAATCTTTCACTTGGAAAAAACAATTCTATAACAACAAATTAACATACTTAGGAAAATATTTAATTTCCGAAAATTCCATATAATAAAAGATCCCCAACAAAAACCTGAATCTACTTATACAATAATTCAGATTAATGGAATCCAATAGGAAAAACTAAGTCAAGTTCGATGCAAAAAAAATAGTAGTATATAAAAGGAGGGTGTGTCGTTTATCCAGATGGGGTGTCCCCACACTGTCGGCTAATCAATTTCCTTCTGACGCCGGTCAGTCTGGAGCTGGACCTTGTACCTGAGAAATACTGACCGCATCGTGCTGGCAGAAGATTATTCAACCTTCTTATCAACAGCAAACACGATACGGCTGTTAGTTTCTGCATGCTTACGTCATATCAGACTTGCAGGGGGGATTGGATATTAGTATCAATTTATGCGTACTACAGGGCGTTTCCAGTATAGGATTGAGCAAACAATGGAAAAATAAATGGCGTTTTAGTGAATGATATGCATTATGTCGCCAGAAGATGAATAGATGACAGAAAATATTAATTTAGGGGTAATTATGTATTTGGTAGAAATGGATTGTGTTAATGTACTTCATATTGTGATGTATGAAGAAGTATTTATGTCACACACGTGATGAAGATGAATTATTAGATGAATAATAGAGAGTGAATATAATCTTAGTTAAGGTATATGCCTATATTTCTGAATCAATGTTTAATTGACATTCAAAACTTTTTTTTATCCTTGTCATTTTGTGTAGGAACAAGTAATATAAAACATTTTTTTTAAGTCAATTACTACTTAGGTCAGCAAAGAAAAATTTAATTTTAATTAATTTTATTAAATAGTTACAATTAATATAAATATGTATATACATATGACAGAATTACAATATAAAGTGACAAAATAGAAAGCGATTTTCCTCGCAATTTTCCATTTTCCATTCTATATAGAGTGTTGGACTATTTTTTTGTTTTGTTTGTTACTGTTTATTCATTTATTAAATTTAATTATTCTAATAAAATAGTATAGTAAAAAAGAAATCTCATTCTCAGAATTTAGGCCATCCCAAGTGTAATTCGAAAATATGATCTTCGGATTAGAAGTCCAACGCGCTATCCATTGCGCTACAGTGACGCAACGAGGGATTTTCCTTTCTATATATGCTGTTGGAGTGTTATTTTTGTTTGTTTATATTTATTCATATTTAATTTGATTAATGAATTAATATTTGAAAAAAAAACTGTATTAATATCAAGTGTCATTCACTACAAGTTTAAAAAGTATATTTGAACTTGAATGGATGAATAGAACGTGTTTTATTAACGATTGAAAATTTGAAAAATATATATATATATATTATATATATATAGGGTGAGAGTGAACTAATAGTAGAGAGGAATTGAAAACAAAATCGAGGAGCCAGAAAGAAAAAAAATTAGTTAGTAAGATAAAGAAAAAGGAAGATCTACTCAATATAAGTGGATAATTTTAAACATCTGATATAAAGTATTATTTTAGTAAAATAAGAATCAAAACTTTTATGACGGTTGCATATTTTTTTTAAAGTTATGTTTCTTAAAACCTGATACCTCAAAACCTTATGAATATACATCTTTCATATTTTGTATACATGCTATTTAAGGTATGGTAAATGCAATGAACTAAGAATTTTGCTCTAACATCAATAGTTTTGTTTTATTTTTAACAGTTTATGGTTACGAACACCATGCATTTTATAAAATTTTCTATAAAAAATGTGCAATGAGCCATAAACTTTTGGTAAATTTGAATATATTTTAGATTTTCACTCATTACCTTTATAACTGTGTTAAGTATGTTGAATAAAAATAATTTAAGGGTCATCCATGTAGAGTGTTTTGAAATTCGGTATAATTTTCATCAAATTTTACCTAAAATACCTCATTTTAATAAATTTAAATTGCCATATAATTTCTTGAATGGTGTTTTTCATCATTGAAGTCATAAACACCAACAAAATAACATAAAATTACTAGCAGCGGGTCATTTTAGAAAACTTGTCTCCAAACGTAGGCAGGTACCTTAAAGTATATATACAAAAAGGCTTTATGGATTTTATTCTTTGCTAATTAAGAGTTTTCGAAAAAAAAAAAAAATCAAATCTTAAAAGTATATTCTTGGGAGGTGAAACTGATTTTTGAAAATCAATCTTGAAAGTTTATGTATGATGCATGACAAAAACGAAGAATCTTTGGATAAGGTAATATATTTATATAAAAACTACAGATAATGTGGCTAAAGAACCCCCCCTCCACGGCTCTTTAGAAGATACCATAGTAGCTGCTGAATAATTTAAAGAAAAGGAGGAACATTAAATAATGGTGTCAACCTTCCAACAGCCTTTTTAGCACCTTAGATTTAAGATTCTTTGCAGTAAATAGTCGTAATAATAATAAAAAAGAATTGAAATTATGTACTTGACACATGGAAAAAAAGCGAAATTAAATGAAATTGTTCCATTCTAAATTTAGAAGTGTAACAATTTCTAATTTGATTATGGATTCAAAACCTACTCGTAATTGAAGAATACAAGTACCATAAGACAAATAGGAAACGCTATAAGAGATAAAGAACACGGAATTTTAAACTTTGTAAATCTTTATGTATGATATTGTTAGAAAAGAAAACAAAAATACCATTTGACATAGCAAATAGCTCTCAATATTTGCTCATAGCTCTCAATATTTGCAAAACAAACAATACTTATAGAAAAAAAACATAATTCCTCCAAATGATAGTTAAATATTAATAAAAGATTTTCTGGCATTCAGCATTATTTAAACAAATAACATTTTAAAAATGAAGCACATTTAGTATATTATACAATTTTTATTAAATTCCTCCATCTGAAAGTTTTTGAAATTACCTTTAATTCGATTACCTAAAACTTTCCCGAGTAATAATAGTAATTTTATTACAATCAAAAGCAAAAGACATTGCTCATGAGCTTCTCAGACTCACCATTTATTTTGGTATTTCTAAAGCAGGAGTCCACCATTACTTAAAAATTCTCAATGGCACTCAGCACCACTCTAATAAACTTGTCAATTTTTGAGTGGATTGAAGTTGATAAATTTTTAATATACCTTATTTGACAAACATCTTCAGAACTATAGACATTTACAAAATCACGAAAAAATCTGGAAGATAAACTTACAGCTGTTGTTGAATGTCATATCTAGAGAGATTTAATTGTTTGAAGAGAGAAAATTGTATGTACTCTGCTTTCCACTTTTGGTTCTACATATCATAAATCTTTCCTCATATGAGAGATATTTCGAGTTCACAAAGAAATTGTTTAACAACTGATCGCTTAAAATCGTTTTAAATTGAAAGTTACAAATTATATCCCTGATTTTGCGATATGAAAGTAGAGAGGCACAAGCACTAGGTTCGCGTTAAAATTTTTATTTATTTTTTTATTTTACAGCAATGAAGGGAAATATCTAGATTTTATGTTGCCTATTTCTTATTTTAATAAATATGTGTTTTAAAATGTATAATATGTGTATACAATTTTAATTTTTTAAAATTTATGTTGAAGGAATAGGTATATTTTATGTTGTTCATTTTTATGTTAAGAAATATATTTAAATGATGCAAAATTATTACATAATGAAACTGAAAAATTTTTTACTATTGACTCCTATTCTCTGACTCTGCATGTATTATCGTGGGAATCGAATTGCTTAAAAAATGTCCTACTGCGTGATACGCTAAGTCATATTGGTAGATTGGTTTAGGAAGCTACGTCTAAAAGGTTTCCAACCCCTGTTCTAAAGTATGCGTATACGGAGCGAAAGTCAACGAATAAACATACATTTAAGCTATTTTTAAAGACTTCAACCAAACGAGTAATCCATAAAACGAAATCTACGTTAATATTTATTTATGATTTTACACATTGCACACAAAACAAAAATGAAAATAGTAGTTATGTTTAAATATAAAAATAAAACTATATATAACAGCAATATTATGTAATACAATTTTAAATTATAACGTCCTTTAAAACCACTGACAACACTCGCTATATCATTATTACAATAATGATCTATTTAAAATATTTACATTGTCCGAGTTAAATGACAAACATTGTCTAAAATCAGTAACGACCTAATCTCTTTACATTATCAAGTATGTAGTTCTGATAATCTCTAAATGTATGTTCATAAATTAGGAAATTAACTATTCTAAATATCCAGATAATCTTAGATAGATTTCATTCTGGAACAATTCTAATTTACATCGATAATGAGGAAAGAAGCTGTTTATAATTTAATTTGCGCCTAAACTTCGATAGAAATTTCTGTATATAATGTCTTTACCAATTTTAATTGGTTTGATGAGTAACTGAGGCAATTATGGATGCGACAAAAGTTATTAATAATATATGATCATATAAAGCTTATTTAACATACAATAGGACATTATTTAAGCAGTAAATTGCAAACTATAAGGTAATTTCGCTACGGTATTACGCGAGATAATGGCAGTTTAAAGTATAATTCATTTATAAATGAATCAATATTCAATAATTTTAAAAATAGTATCGGTTTTATTATAATATGCAAATGGAAACTAAAATTGATAAATACATATTTTTTACTTTAGCTAATTTTTAATTAAAAAAAAAACTCGTTGCGATGATTATAATAAAGCAATTTTTTTAATAGGTTTTATGAAAAAAGTAGACTTTTGGGAATAGGTTTTATAATTGCATGTTTTCATTAAAAAGTCTCTGTAAAAACAAATTATTTTTTGGATCTCATAGATATAGGTACTTATATATTATACAATCGATCAATTTCATCAAATCGAAAGACGTCGCCAAATACCATGATATGCACCCAATAGTGGAAAACCCAATAGTGAGTACTTACGTATTATCGCAACCATTTTGGTGACATTATATGAAAAAAAGAAGATGGCTGCCAATTCAGTGCCTACGACACATGCGAAATTGGGGTTGCCAACTTGGCGAGTTATCTCGAACGTTGGCATTGTTGCGATAGTACGTAAGTACCAAAAACTGTTTTCACGCTTACACAAAAACAACAATCTTGTTCGCGCATGCAATGACAGCATTTGGAGACGTTTTTTTGATTTGGCGATGGTTTCTGATTTATAATACGTAAATACCTAAATGTATTATTTCCCTGTTTTAATAAGATAAATTTTTCGCTTCGAAATTTATAGATAAATTCTTTGTATGCATTTGAAATATGTTGAACAACAAAAATTTTGATCCCAAATAATTTTCTATCATGCCTTTAGGTCGTGGAAATAACACATTTAAGAACTGGATTCTCCAAAGATGGTTGAATGAAATGATAATATTTATAGAGGCGTTCAAAAGCATGCGGAACTTATAGAAACAAGCACTATAGCTACAGTCTTTCTTAAATCTCAGAAGATTTGCCATTAATAACAGCTGTTGTAACAATAAAACAAAAGATTCACAGCAAGTTTTAAACGATTAGAACTAAATTTCTTTTTAGCTGCAAACACCATCGATACAAGTGCCACAATACAAGTAATTGAAAGAAATTGTGGTACACATATCCACCGAAGTAATATTTTACCACGTGTACCGAATTCAAACCAATCCCTCCCCCATTTTTATTTACCCCCTTGGGGATATTGGTTCTTGATGCCACCTTGTCCAATTAATCTTTCTTCAGCAAATGTTGATCCGGAAGAAATATTTTCCTCAGAGTGCGTTTCTCCCACCGAATCCGGATCGCATCCCTGAAGCACCTGTTGTTGCCGCTTTGCCGGACACGAACATCATTAATTTTCGTTTTCTGGACCCGTCCGGAAGCCCGGATCTCAAAGATCGATGACGTAGGGTTCTGATTAGAAAAGGGACACTTCCCCAGAGAGTAGGACGTAGCAGGGTCTCAGTTTTTTTCGTTCTCCTGACTGTTAGTCTTCGAGACAGGTGTCGCGAGGCGTAAAATGCGGAGATGCGTTTCCTATCAATTTTGCATCTTTTCATTAACATTCATTAAGTGCAGAATCGAGTAAGCAGTTGGGATAATCAATGATTAAAAACTAGGAGAGGTGATTTATTTGAGGGTGAGTAATGGAAGAAGGAATGGAAGAGTGTGGCAAGAGAGTTAATCAACATATCTCATTTACACAGTGCGTCTTTCGTTTCTGGAATGATTAATTTTCTTGCGTTATTAAGATGACATCGTAGAAAGACACAAATAATTAAAGTATATTTATGCTAGTATACAGAGAGGGGTTTCTCTTTATGAATGTATGAAAAGGAATGAATGTTTCTTCGCACTCAGGCATCTTTTCTTCTCCTTTTTCCCCTCGTTGCAGTATTCAGGCTATTTTTTAACATATTTTTCGAGGATGAAGCACAGGTAACTCCGGTAGTGTTTTAACTCCAGTCATGTAAAAATAATGTTTTCTAAAAACATTAAGATTACACAGTACCCCTTTTTTCAAAATATTTTTGGAAACAGTAACAGTAAAACTAATTTATGTTCTATACTCAGATTATATTATTAAGTTGATTCTGAAAGTAAAAAGTCAGTTTGACTAGCCATTGTTTTATAATTTTAAAAAATTAAGATTTTTTTTTGAAGTTTTTTCAAACTTATAAAATGCTCGCTTTTTAAAATTTTTTAGTCATTTAAAGTGATTTATGTCTCTTAGATTATTGTGAACAAAAATTAGTAAGGAATTGAAAATCTATTCCTTTGTTGATTTTTAATAATTATTTTTCTAGAAAAACCTAGAAAAAATTCAAAATTTTTGAAATAATATCTTTAGTATTTTTTAAAGAAATAACTAGAGATCTCAACCCTAAATCCATACTAACTTTTATAGAACATACGTTTCGGAGTACATACAAAATATTTCAAGACTCTGATTGAAAGAAAAAAACCCTTAGGGATGAGAAAACACCTATACCTTTTCAAAATTGAAAGTTTGAGACAAACGCATTTAAAGTTTGTAAAGGCATAAAACCAAAACTTATAATGCCCGTAAAGTTCTAAATTGTTAATATGTTATTTTCCACAATTTATGTATTCTACATTAAAACATTATTCTAATTAAATATGACTGAAAATATTTTTTTTAATTCAAAATATAATTTTGCATAATATTGATAGAATTTGTTACGACGACAGTTTATTCAGTTTAATCTTAACCAAATATTTTCACAATAGTTTTAAAACACAACACATTTATGTACAAAATAATAATGATACTAACTTAAGAAAAAAGTAGGCAGGTTTGTTTATAAATTTAATTTTTCTTTTCAGTTTTAAATAGAGCAATTTAGAAAGTTTTAGCTCTTGTTGTACGCCTTTAAAATACTAAAATATAGTATTAAAATATGTTTAGTGTAATGCCATTTGGTACATAAAGGAAATATTCAGTTTTATCTGCAATACTTGAATTCAGAAAGTGGTATTCGGAAATCTAATTGCAGTATCAGCCTAGGATTGATTTTTAGATACATCATTTTCAGTAGTATTCTATCTCTTTGAAGAATTTTGTTTCTCATAACAACGTAAGAATGTTTTAGCCATAGTATTTTCTCAACAGGAAAAATGAATGATAAAGCTTAAAAGTTATAAAAACTATTTTTTAAAATAAAAATTGGCCTTCAAATCAATTTTAACTAATTAATTATGAGAATTCAGAAACCTTAAAACATAATAGAGCAGAAATTAGTTTAGTAATGAAGATTGGAGTTAAAAACATTTCACACTAAAAGAACTGATTGTCCTCAAAAATGTTATCTATTAATTCAACTTAAGAGTGGAAAAATGCTTTAAAATGAAACCGAGTTCAGAAAATTTCAAATACTTTAAAAACTAATTTTCTAACAGATCTAAAATTTAGTAGCAAGCTTCTCAATGATATGAGCCTCAAAAAAAAAAAAAACCCGAAAAAAAATGAATTGAGTCTTAAGTTTCAAGCAACATAAATTATTAAGGAGGAAAGCGACTAATTCATTCCCTCATCATTAGATCTCTGGAACTTTTAGATCTATCTACTTGAAATTTGACACTGAATGACTTCTGCGAAAAACAGTTTTTCTGGAAATCGACTAACAAGGAGGTGCGGGGTTACAGGAGCATTATAGTTAAAAAGAATTACATTTTCAAATTATTAGATTTACAAACTTAAAATTTGACAAGAATGTTTATTTTTTTAAATTTAAAAATGGGTTTTGTGGGGGAAAAAATCCAGAGTGGAGGTTACGGGAGCGTCAAAAATAAATACATTTCCGTACATACAGAAATTCAAGCTCAGTTTATTTTTTAAATCATGAGGCAATAGCTAAAAGAATGTTTTTCAATATTTTCGAAAGCAGGAGGGTATATAAAGTCTGTATATTTGAACATTCACTTTTTAAATCAATACACTAGTGTATAGAATAAATAATAGTTTTCGATTCCGAGAAAGAAAAATCCCCCCCCCTCCCTCCGTTTGGATAAAAATAAACGATAGAAGTTTAATTTGAAAATATTCTTTTTAATGCTACGTTAACTTATAATATAAAAATTTTGTGTGTGACGTTGAAAATTTCTAAAGGACTACACACGAAATGCTTCGAAGGGAATATTATACACAACACAGGCACAAAATAAAACAAAAAACTATTATTGCTTCAAAAAGGAACATAAACTCACCTCATAACTGGAAGTGGAATTCTTGGCATATTTGTTGGGATCTCCGACATTGAAGAATTCGGATTTTGGCCTAGGTGGGAGTCGAGGACGGACATCCAAGTCACTAGTCTTCGAGAATTCTCGACTGAGATTGGACTCCCCGGCTGACCACTGGCGTTTCATCGGGGATCTCAGACCACCTACTAACCAAATAGAGAGAACAGAGTGAGTTTTTGCAATTTTTGTTAATTTTTCTTAAATATTTATTTATTACAAGTGTTTTATTGGTATTTGAAGAATAATCCCAATATGTTATTTCAAATCTAAAATTTAAGTTCTTTGATAGTGCGAGGGAATGTTTATTAACATTCCACGATACAGTAACACGAGGGGTATTGGCAACAGACCTTGCAACTTTGAACCATAGTGATGAGGATGAGTTTCTACATCACGAGAGGACTTTCAACCGAGGCAGATTTAACATGGACATTAGGCCAGCGTTTCTCAAACTGTGGGGCGCGAGCATATTGAAATGTCGAATACAAAAGATTATTAATTTACTGAAAGTAAGCAAACTAAAACTTTCTGGTATAATAAAAATAAAGTACACACGTACACTGATGTAATGACTTATAAATGTATCAGTTCTGCATGATGTATTTTATAATCAATTTACAAAAAAAAAGTTAAGAACAATTTTAATAATTACCAGTGGCATGTCATACACAAAAATTAACACTTATCAAATAATTTGTACTGTTCATTATTAATCCCTTCACTAATTATTAAAAGTTACAGAATTCACTCCCCAATGGCTCCGTTTTCCACGTACGCATGCGTATGCAATGTATTGGGGAGGAAAGAAAAGGAATAAGCAAATCCTCTGAAATAAGTCAATCTTTCGCAAACACTGCCAAGGTCTTTTTATCGCATTCCAAAGCCCTCAGAATAATTTTATGAATGACAGTGCACAGAAAAGATCGTACTTCAGAAAGACGTATATATACGTCCGGTTTATTAATGCTTTGGGTGAGCAAGACGTTTATATACGCCGGTAGCATTTAAGAGGTTAAATTCGTACTGCCGCTTCAGTGTCAAAGTATAGTATTACTGAATTCAATATATTGTTATAGTAAGGAAGTTGGGGGGGGGGCACGATGAAAATTAGGATTAAATATTGGGTCGCAAATATTGAAAGTTTGAGAAGCACTGCGTTAGGCTCATCAGCGATAATAAGGCTCGAACTCATGACATGCGCACCACGAGTTAGAGTCCATGACCATTAGGCTATCTCGGTCACCATTTCTTTCGTACGACTAATGTTCACGAAGAAATTCTAAGATACACATGAAACTTACGATGAATGTTGCATAATAAAGATATCTGATGGTCCCTTCTTGCCAAAAACTTTACTCTGTATCTCCAGAGAATTCTAAGGCTCCTTTGTTTGGAAGGATATTTTTTAGAAACATCGAATGAGGGCATGGTAACCGAGGGGTCATAGTAGCGAATTCGCGATCGGCAGGTGAGATTTGTTTTCTTGTTTTGATGCCAGCAACGGTCTGTTGTGTAACGGATTGATGCACGTTAAATTTTCAAAACAGTCTTCTCATTAGCGTAGTGTGGAAATTTAAAAAGTGGAAGGAGCCAGCTCACAAGCTTGTTACTTAATCAGAGCGTTATGAGTTTTATTGCCAACAGCCTAAGTGTAAAGTTAATAAACAATTTGTTTAAGTGTGGTATTACGAGTATAGCGAAAATCAATAGATCAAATGAAGTACGAGGAGGACCCAAAAATAACCGGAATCTAACTGTTGCGCGCATGCTTCGTAGTTATGTGTTGTGCTGCTAGATGGTATTAGTTTGGGGTCTCGCAATCGTTAGTGAGCTGGTATCAGTCTGAAGTTAGTGGATTGCTTGTGGTGCTCTATTGTGTGCGTTCCTGTTTCAGCTCTTTGTCAATGAATAAGATGATCAAAGAACAAAGATTGTGTGTAAAATTTTGCTTTCGGTTGGGAAATCTGTACCCAAGACCTTTAGAATTAATTTTAAAAAACTTTAATGGCGATGCTTTGGAAAAATCATAGATCTTCGAATGGTTTTCTATTCAAATCAGGCAGCATGCCAACTGAAGAAACGTCATGCCCAGGGCGTCCTTCAAGAGGCAGAAATGACCAAACCAAATGACCATGAGCCAAAATTCTGAGGAAAAGAACGTGTTATGGCGCATGTTCACGACAATGCTCTAGCTCGAACAGCTTTGATAATTCGACAGTTTTTGACGAACAACAACATGGTGTTTGTGCATCATCCACCCTACTCATCTCCGTTGATTTTTTTTGTTTTGTTTCCAAGGATTAAGAGAAGTCTGAAAGAAAAGCGATTCAGTGATGTGGATGAAGTCAAAGTCCCTTTCGGCTTTGAACGGTATCCTGCCTCAAGAGGTCTGGAACTGTTTTAGGCAGTGGCAAAAAGCGTTGAAACAAGTGCATCAATGCCCATGGACAATACTTTGAAGGAGGACTAATGTAGAGTTCAATAAAATATTTTTGGGTTCCTCCTCGTATATAATTTTCTTATTTTATCTGGGATTATTAGACAAATAAAGGTATTTTAATCAGTACTGCATTAACCGTACAGTTTAGTAGGTTATGGCTCTGGAAATTAGTTTAGGAAATTAGCTTCTTTAATTAGGCCGCTAAGATCCTTAATTAGCTAGATACATGTCATTCAAACATCTTCACAAGGTTTGGCTTGGGGACTTGTAATAATTATACTGCTTACATCCTTTAGTTGAGTAGACTACTGCTTAGAAGTACGATAAAAATTGGGTTAGTAATTAAGCTGCTGGGAGTTGAATCATCCCAAAAGTTACGTAGGTTACAATCTGGAGGAATCAAGTTACTAATTATACTTCCATGATACTTTAGTTAATGAATTTATAAGACTGAATAGCCTGTGGTTTAGATCTCAGTAGAAATTAAATTACTAATTATGTTAATGAAAAGTCTTAGGAAGAGCTCTGTTTCATTAGGTTTGACCAAAATGTTACCAAAGAGTACAATGAAAATTGGGCTACTAATTAAGCTGTGGGAAGTTCTTAAATCAAAACCGTATTATCTATAAGATTGAATTAGCTGAAGTCTATGATATAGAATTTGAGGGTTCGTAAGTTATTATTACATAAAATTATATAACACAATTTCATGATAAAGTAAAGACTCACAAAATTTGAAAGATTCAGGGTCACATATAGAATGTCGTGGTTTTTATAGGGTTAAGTCAAGAGTCGGTAAACTTTCAAGAGAGAAGGAACAATTTTTAAGTAAAACAAGATAACTAATGTGTCAAAGAGCCAATAAATGCATATGCGTAAGCCGGGGGGGGGGGGAGCTCTCCGGTAGCGGTCGCGACTAAGACTGACGTTTTCTAATTAATATTTTTTTATAATATTCAAATAAGGTTTTACACAAAGTAAGGTCTTTCATTCCTTCGAAAACTAAATACTATCGAGGACCTTATTTCTGTGACTATGCAAAAACAAACATTGTCAAAATATCATAATGTTGGGGATAAAACTTCCAAGTTTTATGAAAAAAAATCTCATACCAGTAATACCGCAAGTGGTTTTATTCCAAAAATTCTTTTTTATACTAATTGCTAAAATTGACTTTGGTTGTTATTATTAACAAAAGTCATTTCAACACTAGTTTTATTAACCCTAAAGCATATCAAGAAGTAAGAAATGTGTGTTTCAATCACTTTTGTTGGGTTTTATTTTTGTTATTTCATAACAGCTTCCGAACTCATGAAAGTAAATAAGTGATCGTTGCTAGAAAGTGTCTTCCTATAGTGGCACGTTTACGAATAAATTGAATTTTTACTGCTTTAGAACTAATTTTAATTTTTGCAGTGATTGTCAGTAAGCTTTGCTCTCATGGAAAACAGTTTGATACAGAAATAACCATTTTAAGTCAGTCAAATGTTTAACCCCCAAAGCAGAAATTTTTTTTGCCCGAAATGTTCCAAAAAAGGGCTAATTTCTTATTGCATATAGCTAAGCACTATACTTAACAGAATGCGAAAATAGTAAAATTTTATATTCATTTTTCATTTTAAAGTCTTTACACTATTTTTTATTTTATAATTGTGGAACACAAAAACCAAGAAATGTTTGTTTTTTATAAGTACACTTTGTATTCTATGAAGAATGTTTCACATATCTTAAAAGAATTTCTCTCATATTTACAAACATTTCATGTTAGTGCCCTCTTTTTCAAACGCTTGAGGATTTTGTGCGTGTGCTTTGTAATACTAAGTCTAACATTACAAAGAGGGCAGAGATAATATCGGCTTTTTTGGATTATCTTTCTATTTTCATTTCTTATAAAGCAACAAATTGCACACTGCCTTGCCAATCCCAGTTTTGTATCGAATATTTTAAAGAATCTAAATTCCTGGCTTCAATAAAAAATTCCAGCCTTCACTATTAAAAAAATTCCGGATGAGAAATATTTCCTTACTATGGCCAAACTGCTCCCTTTAAAAACATTCGTACTAATAATCTCATAATAAGAATTAAAAATATGTGAAAATCAAAGATATAAAGAAGAAAATATCAGTGCCCGTACGGGTAAAACGGGTGTGGCCAGCTTTCGGTAGCCCGTACGGTGTACGGGCAAACCAGTCAAGGGGTTAAAATGTATACGGAAAAATGTGGGTAAACATTTTCGATTATCAAAAAGAAAAAAGAGAAAAGTTGTTTGTAGACGAATTTTTTTTTAAATAATACATAGACGCAGAAGTCCGAGGTGCCGCAACTGCCTATGCAAAGAGCCGCGTGTGGCTCTTTGCAAACGGTTTGCCGACCTCTGGGTTATAAGATAATATATCGGTGAAAATATAATAATTCATCTATTTAAATGCATTTGCAAGTAATTCTGTAGTAATATAACTACGACTTTAAATTAAGATGAAGTACGATATACTTTTATATATGTCTTTACTTATACATATACTTTAACTAATACAATTGTAACTCTCTCAAGACTACTGAAGATTAATTTCATTAATTAATAGCTGAAAAAAGAATTATACAACCAAAAATAAGAACCAAATTTACCTGTAATACAAATTGACGCGGTCTGTCCCATTTTGAACGTTACTCTCTTTTGCAGTTTATTGCACTTCTGTGAAAGCGTTTCCGTGCAGTTTATACTATAATAACACACTCTTCCTCTTATTGCTTTTTGTTTCTTTTATTATTATACTACGTTATTTCGATTTTCCAAAAATACTATTAAGATCTGAATGGTTACCATAGTAACTAAGTAAATAGACGCTCATACGGGTTTTCCCCTAATTCTGTATAGACACATATTACCGGAGATCTATTAGTTATTGTCTAGCACGAATTAAATCTGAAAATAACTTATGTGTCATAATAAATCAATTATTCGGATTTTAAAGATGTGAACTTTGAATTTAACTTTTAAAAAATATGTATTTTATTTTAATTCTCTTAGAATTTTCAATATATGTAGATGGATATATATAAAAAAAGAAGATTAATAATTTGTGTGTGTGTGTGGTAAGTTCAATTAAAAAAGTTATAAGTACCCTAAAACTTATACTTGTAATAAGTTTATTGTCACCTTGACTTTCTTCATTTGCATTTTAATATTTATTACTTGTCATCGAACAAACTTATACAAACTTATTACAATTTATTTTAATTGTAATTTTAGCATTTTTTCTTTCTTTTACAAAATATAATTATTTAAATTTTATGTATTGTTTCTATATTTTCTGCGTATAATACATAGTTGATTTCATTACCGAATATATTTATCAATTATTTCCGAAATGCAATTTTGCGATTTCCTTAATTCTGGTTCTTTACAGTTAATTTAAAAGATTATTTCTTGATTCTCTTCTGTGTATAATTTTAGATTTTTAATATTAATTTACATATTTTTAAATTTACTGCATTATTTATAAGTAATTTACTTTTTGATACTCTGGGTTTAAGTCGCTTTAGGATTTTTACAAATTAATTTTATTACTAAAATATTCACATTATTTCTAGCTGTATCTTCTTATCTAAATTTTATTTCAGCCCAATAGTATGGTCAAATAAGGAGAAGGATTGGCACCTTGAAAATATGTCTAACCCTACAATCTTAACCCTAAGGTCAAGAGTTTAGTAATATATTACTGTGGTTATTTTATTTCTTCCTGTCCTTTTATTTCGTCCTGTTAAGTTAGACTTATAGCAATTTTGTTTTATGTATGTATTTGTAAGCGGAACGGAACACTTAAAAATATATATTTACAATCTTTATGTTAAAAATGCTAATAATAAATGGATTTTTCCCCAGTACTCTTTAAACACATATTTAACCTTTTTCAATGCTAGATTATATATTCCTTTTCCATGATTTTTCAGCATAGAGTATACATCAAATTTTTGATGTTACTTACATATTAATGATCTTATTTTTATATTGATGTTCCAAAAAATATGTAGACTGAATGGCGATATAATTTTAAAATTCCCTGTTCATTAAAATAATAACATTTAGATAATCTCTCTCTCACATATACACAATATAAATATAACATTATACCTACACAATATAACATATTGTATCTATATATTATACGGTAGTGTGTTGTAATACTCAACATTAACAACCACCACAACAGAAGATTTATTTATCCACAGCGATTTGAATAAATAACACCCAATTATGAAAAAACATAATATAATTACATAAAAAAATGTGTTACTTTAAGTGTTTAAAAAGTTTCGTATGAAATCATTAAAACTTGCTGATAAAGCCATACTTATATTTTAGAAATTTTGTTTAATGTAATGATGAGGTAATTGGTTTCAAATAATTCGGACATACATAACATACAGAAATAATTACTGTATATAGCCATAATAAGCTGCAATAACTGTTGCAACGAGTCTTAGTATTTAGTAAAATAAACTCTGGATGTCACTTTGCGGCATGCTTTGCCTGAACTCATCTTTTGTAGCCATAGGTGGACTTTGTCATGACAATCTCTGTAGTCAGATGAAAATTAGTGAAAATTTCGGTAAACGCGACAGTCGAGATGGAAATGGGACATGCTGTCTATCAAAAATATGTAGGACATTTCATGCGACACGTGGTCACGCGTTATACAATTGCTTTGTCGACCCATGGAAACCTTCCAGATAAGGAACAACCACAGATTGAAACATCTCTGAGATGTAAAGTTGGCTGGTCGCATTTCCGGCTATGCGTATTAAAATAGATCGGATTGGCATCCAATGGCCTCTTATTGTGCAATTATAGATGTTGTGTCAATATGCTGATAATATAATGTTGATATAAAAGACTCCATTGAAAATACTCCACTGCATGCCACACACGGATATTCCCATAAGTGTGCACCACACAGATGTGGAATTCATCAAAAATATGATGTTATGTCATTCCTGAGTTCTTGAGTATTGTTCAAACAAATCATTGTAGATGCAGAAGCATGTGTTGTTCAATTAAAAGTAGGCAAAGTAATGGTTTCAAAACTGTGCATAAACATCGCGCGTATGGTTGCTAATTGTGATCGCACCATATGGGCCGATAGTTGAGTTGGTGTGTCACACTTCCAAATTTTTGAGTTAGGGTCAGTGATGCGACAACACGATAAATACAGATCATGCGCTCAAGATGTCTATTCTCTCAGGTGTTGGCCATTCCTCTTTCATGTCCCTCTACCCGTGTTTATTAGAGCATACATATTCCGTATTCGCATAACAGTGGTTGGAATTTGACCAATACAAGTAGTAATTTTGAGATATTGTATCCCAACAGGATAATGCGCAACCACACGTGGAACGAAATGTTCAAGAATTCTTCTTTAAACATTAGATTGAATTGCACCCTAGGCCTGCTTGTTCTCCCGATCTATCGCCAATCGAAAACGTGCTTGCACAATGACTGGCCCGGTATATACTACCGGCTACTAGACCAGATCAACTTTGGATATGTGTGGAAGCCACATGGACTGCTGTACCCCAAGGATACATCCAAAGCCTCTTTGATTCTATGTCGATGCGTGTGGCCAACAATGGCGGCTACACTAACTACTGATTTTGTCATCATCCATGCGTAACAAGAGGCTATAATTTTAATCGTTTGATATTTGTACAATATGTTATCTACCAAATAAATTTCGCTGCGACATTTCTATGCTTTCTTCTTTCTTCTGTGTGGCCAGCAGTCTAGATCGAAATCTTAATTTAAAAGAATTTTCATGACTCTATTTACGTGTTTTCTATTTGTAAATTGCTTTCATGGAAATAATTATCCTTGTAAATAAAAAGACTATTGTATATTAAAACAACTAAGCACATAGAGTCACCAAAGTCAAAAAAGCACAAAGATGAAAATACGATTTCATTCAAAACTTCTATATTTGGTTTTTCGTTCATAACAGAAAAATACAATACAAGCATTTTTGTAGCTCTTAATCGTTTTAATCGTTTTTATAAATACCCACGTTAAAAAAAATGCTATTATAATCAATCTCGAAGTTCAACTAAGAGATGGCCATACTCACCGGACTTTCCAAATTTCTTGAGGTATTTGTCTAGATGGCTGTGACTGGAACTGGTCCGCGGCAAAGGTCGGATAAAGGAAGCCGATGGAGGAAGGACGTTGCCATTGGGTTCCAGCAGGGATCGGATGTTGTCCACTGGCTCAACACAAGACGTGGGGAGGACGTCGGAGTGACTGGTGGTCACCCCATTCACGATCATCGCCTCCAAGTTCTACAAAGAACAAGGAATGTCTTCAGTGTTTTAAAAAAGTAATTTTTTTTTGTATTTTGATGTGAAAGATAAGTTTAAAAAGCAGAAATGTATAAAGTCCTGTAGATTATTTCAATAATTATAATTACGAGAAAGAAATGTTGAGATTAAAATTAATTATTCACAAATCATAAGACATAAAGTGTAAAATCGGTAGGAATTGTGTTAAAAAATGTGATGCAATGCGCAATATGAAAAAAAAATAATAATCAAAGAGGTCAGAAATCACAAATAAATGCTGTACTTAATATCTTGTTTATGGATTCAGTTAGATACAGTCATAAAAAAAGAGGTACCTTTAATAACTACAGCAAAAAAAAAAAATTCTTAACAGCTACATATAATGAGCTGAATTCATGTAAAGCCATGGTAACATGATAGCTTCAATCACGTATTTCCAGCCAATCAGTTCACATTTACATGTGATGTCATTGTCACATGATAAACATCATCATGTGTTTCCAGCCTATCAGTTCATTAGTTTTGCTGTTGCCAACTTTTGCTTTTTGTAGAAATTTTCTTTTTAAATGCACCGGCTGGGTGGCGTAGTTGGTTTGGCTTGTACTCCACACACAAGCTTGTGGGTTCGACCCCGGCCCAAGTCAATGGATTTTCATGATCTAAAAAATCGACAGCATCCATGTCGTATGATTATGCGGCACTTTAAAGATCTCTAGAAAGCCT
Organism: Trichonephila inaurata madagascariensis; assembly: GCA_019973955.1. Taxonomy (NCBI): domain Eukaryota; kingdom Metazoa; phylum Arthropoda; class Arachnida; order Araneae; family Nephilidae; genus Trichonephila; species Trichonephila inaurata. Next base: position 211,789 of record BMAV01023987.1, on the reverse strand, counting down.
GTTTGACTTAGCAAAAATAAATTCCTGGTACAATTTCGTATCGTCAGAGTTCAGGTGGGAACTGGGCTTCAAAACTATTAAATTACAAAATTCAAAATTACACTGGGACAATTCATATTCACCTATATGGTGCCATACTGAAAATTGATACCTGCTCCCGGTGAATGTACTAGGTCTGCAGTGGTAATTACCAATCCGCAGATCCATAGAAAAAAAATTCAAAAAGCACATATTTGTCAACAATAATAACACACAAAGGCAAAAAAATTGTACGTAATTCAGAAATAGACATAATAATTTTTTTTAAATTTTGGAAAATGTTTTAAAGAATCTTAATAATTGCACATCTTTGCCCAATTATCAAATTTGAGTTTTTATCAACATTTTACCAGCAGAGCAAATACAAATCTAATATCAGTTTTGAATTCAATGAACACACGTTATTGCATTAATCACGTGACAGTCATGAATTTACTCTTCGTATCATTGTTAATGTGCCACAGGGAACTAATTATTGTGTTAATGAATTAATTAATTAAATTTAAGGCCTCTCACAGGACTCTTAAATTGCAAATTTTTCATTTTTTTGAAAAAAATATATGTTAAAGCCTCAATATTTCTGAATATTTTGGTACCAAAATTGTCTTGATACTGTGAAAACTTTCGAAGTCATTGAGAAATAAGTAGTGCAATTTAAATGAAAACCCTATCTCCTTCTTATCTTTAACTTCATTTTTCGCGAAACAAAACATTTTAGCTTCCGCGCAGGATTTCTCAAAAACTATTTATGATATAAATTTGAAATTTAATACACGTGTTCAAAATAAAGCTCTTCATAACTCTACATCAATTTTCAAAAAAAATTAATAGAATTTTTTTTATTTGAATTTTAATTTATTTTTTTCTTAAAATTTTAAAATTTTCGTTATAATTGTATTTAAACATTCAAAAATTCAAAAATGATCATTTTTATACCAAGTAAAATTAATTTTGTAAATTTTGATCCAGTTTGTACTTCAGAATCCTGTGCGGCGTAAAATACTAATTTTGATATTTTTGATAAATTGTTCAATTTTTATTTCTTTATAACTTTTTAAATTTTTTCTCAAATTCTCTGAAAATGTTAGAAATATTGTTAATATATATGGATATCACATGGCAAAAATTTCAAATTATTCTTTTGTTTTGTTGTTAAGTTATATTGGTTTGAAGAAGGATGTTATTTTCGAGTGCACGGATAGCTTCTAAGAGTCCTGTGTGTGTGTGAGCCCTTAATCAAAATAGTTAATAACTTCTAAAAAATTTTCTCAACACCAAATGTTCACATATCCAATTTTTTCTCATGAGAGGAAAAAAAAATAAACTTTTAATTTTATAAAATTCTGTTTCAACACGAGGCTTAAGAAATGGGTTCTCTATTGTTAAATGAGTGTCTCAATCATTTTGGCAGCAGTGAGTAAAAATAACAAAATAAAACAAATCTATTATTTTTATTTATATTTTATTTAACATTTACATTTTTTGCAAGAATGTGCTGAAGTAATCAAACATTGTTGAAACCGCAGATGTTTTTTATATTTATCATGTTTGTGCATTCATCTACAACATTTACGTCATTAGTAACGATGACATATTTCTATGATTAAGACATAACTTTTCAGAGAGTTTATTTTGGGGTGTTTTCATACAGTCATTACAAAATGATTCATACATTCCCATCTTATTCATCATATCTACAAGAATCCAAAACACAAACACAATTTATCCACCCAAAAAACACCTCCATGATAAATATATCTTCTTTTCTACCCAAAAAAACATTCTACAGCCACAACCATTAGCAGCTCCACCCTTGCAAAAATCTCTTTATCTCAACATGCACATCTCACCAGCTTATACATCACCATCACCCCAAGTCCACACCATCCAAATTACACAGAATATTTCCAGAAAAGATATATTTCATCCTGAAAAATACACTCTTACCTACAATGTGCTTAGTGCAGAAGCAATACGACTATGGCCCAAACCTCATCTAAGGTGGCGTTTCTTTTTCTTGCCGGAACTTTCCACTGGAGGATTCCTGGAGCATCTCCATATTTATAAACACGTGTTTCGGGGATTAGGCACGTGTCCTGAGGGGGAGGGAGGGAGGAAGATAGCATCCATTCATCATGCTTGATCTTCCTGTTATCCCCCCAGCTTTTCTCGCCCATCCTGCCTACCCTCCACCCCTTCAGAGAAAAGGAATTAATTTTCCTCTTCCGTACCGGAATGTACCATTGACAGGCAAGGGGAGGTTCTAAACAGGATTCGAACCCACTTCAAAGCTTCAAGGACATGCAGGGTTGTTATCCCGGGCTATCAGTAATGCGTATTATCTAAAGGGAGAGAGAGAGGCTGATGAGAAGAATGAGTGGTTGCTGTGTGAGGAAGAGTGAAGGGACAAGGTTGGTAATGTTTGAGCGATAAATTGGTGGTGGAGATTGGGGTGTTTTAAAATGGTTGGGATAAGTATTTATTTTAGCATTATGTATGCTGTTTGTCTAAGGTTACATCTGTGTCCCTTTTTCCCACTTAAAGTATTAATCGTAAAATAGATACTCAAATGTAATCTTAGTCTAACGCAAGGTGGCAAACAGGAACGTTTCTAAAAAAACTGGGAGAATGCGATAGCGCTATTATCTCAAAGCAATATTATTAGAATTTTAACGGTTTATTTACATTTAAACGAATTTTAAATCACTATCAAACAAAAAATAATGATACCCCTCCCTCCTACAAACGTTTGATTGAGTTTTATAACATTTAATTTAATTTACCATCATAAGGAACAAAATCCCATTTAAAGTGGAAATCAAACATGGAAAGAGAATTATTTTGAAATGCGGATTCCATTCCGAACGTAGGAAGATTTAGAAAAATTATCTTTTAAAACAGTGCAGCCCAACCTTTTTATCATCGCAGCCCTGTAAATATTTGACAATTGTACCACGGTCCGCTGGAAGGGGGCGGACATTGATTGTTTACATTTTAGATTGTTTTAATTTAATTGTATTTAAATATATGCCATCAAAATAAAATCTAGTTACACCAAAAAATGAATATAAAGTGATTTCCGTGGAAAGTGGCCCAAACCCGATAGAAATATACGATAAATAAAACAGAAATAATTTAATGTTCCTTGGGTGGCCCGGTACCATTTGAGCTGCAGACAGGTACCGGTCTACGGCCCGGGTGTTGGGGACAACTGTTTTAGAATACACTTCAGGGATCTTCAATGAATCGTAAAATATTTTTAAAATCCCTTATGTATCAGTTGGAAGTGGGCAATCTAATTTTGATTCAGTCCTTTTAATTTATGGAAATCGAATTCAGAATTATGAATAATGGAATAATAAATTCTTGAAAATAGATGGAGTTATTTTTTTAAATAAAATATTGCTTAATATATGTTAAAATCAGGAACTTTAACTTCGAAATTATGAATGATTAATGATTTTGTGTTACAGTTAAAAACATGGAATTATTTTACTTCAGTTTACTATTAGAATTCACATTTCCTCTTTTTTTCATTTTACAAAAAATCTTACTTTGTTTTGTTTCATGTTTAAAAAAATTTTTTTTTTAAATTTAATATTTCAGCTTACTTTTTTAATTGTTACAATAATTTTGTCATAATACAGCTTAAGTTATTGTCAGCCTAAATATTGTGAATTAAATTTTATAAATTTTAATGATATTTTTTGTTTTATTTATGAGTATCATAAATAATGATCCGTAGAATGAAATTACTTATATCTTAGAGAGAGAGAGAGAATTACCACTCTTAAAATTACTTATCTTAGTAATTTTATGCTATCCAGTTGTGAATCTATTTTTTAAAATGTACATTTGCTTTTTACATTATTGTTAGTTCAATTTTCTAAAATTTTCATATTGTAAAACTTAAAGCTACATTACAGTTCTAATAAAATTTGATGATATATTCCTGTAGAATTTTTATCAAAATGAGTCTGTGATATAGTAGATATATGCTGCAAAGAATTTCAGTTTCTTGCAACATTATTATTTTACTTTCTTTACTAACTGTTCTTTCCAATTATTTCAGATATAATCATTTGATATTAATTCCGTTATACTGTTATTTCAATTGATTTTCTTAATTATATTATTTATACATATATTTTAAATTTCAACTTTTTAAATCTTAATTTAATTATCAGTCAAAATATTTACTTTTAAATAATAACTTAAAATAAATTTTTAAATAAATCCACTCCTTTTCTAGATAACGCACATTAAATAGCTCATACTATATATAAAAAAATTAAACAGCTATAATTATTTTAAATAATTATTTTGCTCCACCCATTTGAGAGAGAGACAAAAAATTCAGTTTATACGGAGCTTTTTTTTTTTTTTTTGAAAAAATGTTAACGACCATCCGCGATTATTTGGAAACATCTAAATGTACTCTTTAAATAAAAAAATAACAACAGAATTTTTTATTTAGAGAAATATGAATATCATGTGAAACTTGATTCATGTCTTGAACAGATGAAAACATGGTAAGTATCTACGAAAGGAAGAGTTTAAGATTTATTTTTGGAGGAATTCAGGAAAATTTCATTTGGTGAAGAAGATAAAAATTTCGAGTTCTATCAATCGTTTGAAGAATCTGATATCTTCAACTTCATCAAAATACAACGAACTTAATGGGCAGGCCACGTTGTCAGAATGAACGAAGACTACACTACTAAAAAGTCTTCAATGCCCAACCAATTGGCACACGGAGAAAAGGCAGACCAAACCTAAGATGGATTGATGGCCTAGAAAAAGATCTACTAGTTTTGAGTATTAAAAATTGGAGAACACTAGCAGGAAGAAGGCTGGTCTGGAAAAAACTTCTTAAGAAGGCCAAGGCCCACCCTAGGCTGCCGAGCCACTGAGGAAGGAAGGAAATATGAAAACAAAAATCACAGAAATTTTATCTATTCTTAAGTAGTCTTATCTTCTTCGTCTTATCAATTTTGTTTTCAATTCCCTCTTTTTCTAATGTAAAACTTGCAAGATCAGTTTTTATATTCTCATATTCCATTAACAAAACACAATATTCTTAATCTCATTCATCGAAACGATTTAACGACCAATACAGCAACAACAAAAACAACTCTAGAGGGGAGGTGTTGCAGCATTTTGAGAATCACCCCCTTATCTTTTCAATCCACTTAACCGGGGGCGGAAAGCATTGATCATTTTTGGGGCCGAGATAGTCTTTTGTGTCATGTATACTGCCATAACGGAACGATTTCTCTTTTATATATACACACGGACTCGATCTCGATATTTATCATTACCGAATTCCATCTCAACTCCCCTCTCTTGAGATTCATTACAACAGTCTTCTCGATATGCCTTCGATTTTGTGTGAGGGCCTAGGAGTGAACTTGTAAATGCACTGTCCCTATTTTGTTGACACCTAGAGAGGGATACTTTTGAATGGTTTCCTTGGTGGAGTGTTTTGAGTAGGTATGGATACGTGAAAGGGTTTTTGCTTATCTTGGAATGGAGATATTCGGATTGTTAAAGTCATTTTCTAGTGTTAGATTATGAAAAATTCAGCTCCACTTTTTTACTGCTTTGAAAACCCCTAAAGTGCATCACTCTAAATTGGTACATTCCCTAGTGAAGGGGGCGGGCAACTTGTTTTGGCTCGCGGGCCACATGGTGGGAGTGGATGATACCAGAAGGCCACACTTTTTAAAAATGATTGCATTCATCATAAAAAAATAATGAATATAAATTAAATAAATTAATGACAGTTTTATTCAATTTATTAGTATTGCTAAGTTCATGTTATTTATAGCAGCATGTGCTCATTTAATTTTAGACAAATGTACCCTGCTTGCTTAAATTATCATGACAGATTGCTTGTTTATATCAGCTTGTTGAACTTGCATCTATACTTACTCTTGATGATCTTTACAATATATGCCCCTCATATAACGCAAATAATACTCACACAAATATATGTCGATTGAATTATAAAGAACATTTTTTTTCTGGAAATTTCTTCATACATGGAAATTTTTCAACTGACAATGATTTATAAAAATCAATGTCACAGCATTAAACTTTTTCTTCATACTGTGATCCAACTTCAAGTCAATAAGCTCAAAGTTGTATCTCCTCAGTTGCTGTTTTAATATCAGCGGTAATGGGATAACCGAGCCAATTGAATTTAGGCTCAGTTTCTTAAAATTCTGGAAACTTCTTATAACCTCGGCCTCCAAACTCTGCAGAGGATCTTTTAGTAAAAACACTTTCTGGTCCTTCGTTTTCCTAATATTGAAAAATAAAAGTCGAATCTCATATCGCGCACCGGAAAGGAATCAGTTCAAATCAAATTTTTTGACTTTATGTTTACATTTATAAATTTTACGGGTGGGAAGAATACTTCCCAAGAAACCATTCACGTCATAAAGAAAATTAAATTTATTGGTGATTATTTGCCATAAAAAGATAAGAAGCATGTTGCCACATTCTGCACACTTGTAGCGGGTCCCCTTTTCTTGTCCCTTTCTGCTACATTGTCTACATCGTCTATAGTTGGAAACCATCTTTGGCATATGATTTCCTACACTGGCTAAGCGCACATCATCCAGAACTACATTCTTTGTTTGGAAACTAGCAGGATGTCCTTTAATTTTTCTTGAGGAATATTTGTCTATTAGCTGACGAGCTAATGCTATACGGATTGTTAACTGGTCTAAACTTCTGCTTCTTTTGTTCACTTGTTACAGTATGAAACTATTTTTTATGGCAAGGTCAATAAGAAAATAAAAGATAAGTATAAAAATTCGTCTTCCCGTCGTTATAATAGCAAGGACAATATATTATAATAGGTTTTAAGTTTCCCACAGGTATATTTTGTAAGATCATGTAGAAGGGAAGTAATCTTCCCAAGACCCACGAAAGAGATAAGATACATTAATTTCAATTCAAACCAAGAATTTAAAATTCATTGTAAGCTATTGCAGGAAAGAGAACACTTTATTTTTTCACGTAAATAAATCATCCTTATAATTTCGGATCAATAATACAATATAGAAAGACATTTTTAAAAAGTCATAGAATACAAAATATATTTTTTTAGGTGTAAAATCAATTTTGTTTTTGAACAGTTACACAGTTTTAAACTTTTATAAACTTCTTTGAATAAAGATAAAAATTAGGAAATTCAAATCCATGCCCAAGAACTCTTTTCAATCATTTGCATTGATACAAACGAGAAAGGTATGTGAGGTATTTGCAACGGAAATACAAACACGCTTTCTCGATTGACCCAGTAGTCTTAAGGGACTATCCCGGATAAAAATGATGATGGCTTGCCAAGAATTCCATGTATTTCTTATCATATGGGGAACATCAAGAGCTGGGTAGTTCAAATCACCCATCCTAATGCCTTTCTTTTGCAGGGTAAGAGATAACTTCAGGGAAAAACATCAGGGAAAATTCTGAAATATTTTCTAAAATAGTTCTAGATGGAAATGTATCTTTCGGTCGAAAAGATCATTTCAGAAGATGCCAAATCCATCAAATATGCATGAGACATAAAAGATTTGCTTCTATTAAGAAAGTTTCCGGTTAAAGATTGTTGAGAAATAGATTAATGGTTATGTTTACTCAATAGAAATGCTGATGTTTGTATTCAAATCACAATATGATTTTGAGATTTGTTTGTTTTTAGAAAGGTTTTTGAAGCTAACTAATTATCGAATAAGTAAACAAATACAGATGTTTTGAATTCTTAATTACGAAACAAACATTTCTGTGCAGAAGAGGATAAATTTATTAAATATGCAAGATGCTCATAAAAAATCTGTTT
>BMAV01023987.1:153760-203888 GCA_019973955.1 Trichonephila inaurata madagascariensis | reverse complement strand
GAGGATAAATTTATTAAATATGCAAGATGCTCATAAAAAATCTGTTTGTTGTTTTTACTAATGATTTACAGTTAAGGGAACGGTGGACCATTAAAACTAATTTCTTAAATTATTAGCTTAATTAGCTGAAAATGGAATCAATATAGTAAAGGATCATTACATTTTACAATTTAAATATATTTCTTAAGAAAAACTATCATAAATTGATTTTTTTTTTAAAAAATTACATTTTTTAAATTATTTTTAAAAATTCTCCTTGCGCATTAGTTTTTAAGATATGTGCATAATTTTTGTTTTATATATAGATGAACTACAACCAAATATTTTTGAGCATGAATTTTAAATTCAGAAAAAAATTTGATGAGAAAAAGATAAATTTTCTATACTATATGAAATATTTCACCATTCATGACACATTCAAGGTATTCAAAAGATCACAAAATATGATCCGCTGTATTTCTCACAAAACTAATGCACAAATTTGTAAATTATATCATCTTTCATAAGTTATGAAAATTTCCAAGAGATATGATGTAATTTGAAACGCAAGGAGCCTTTTACGTAACAATAAAAAGGGAAAATTTACGAACTAAGAAAAGTGAATTTTAAACACTTATTTGGGTAAAATAAAAAAATTATTCATTTATTATTAATTACAAAATGATAAAATTATTTTACAGAATTATTCCATGAAATATAAGGAACATTATTAGTATAAAAAATCAAAATCGCAATTATGACCAAAATTTGACATTCTGAAGGTCCACCATCCTCTTAAAGCCTATTGTAGATATTATAGGTTATAATTTTTAAGGGGGGATGAAAAGGATCATTTTTAGGCCAGAAGCAAATGTATATATCAGATACAAAAGGTTCTCATAATAATTATTCTTCATGAGTGAGAGAGCATTTATTAATGCCACACTCGCACGAGTTAACTTTGTGACAGTCAACTCGTTTTCTGTCATCACTCCTCGTGTAAAGAGGGGAAAAAATTCACCTCTTACAATACTTCACACGCGGATACAAAGTTGGCCGAAAAGGAAGCGTCGTAGGGCAGTGCTGCCCAACCCTTTTATCGCCACGGATTTGCCAAAGTTTGATCATTTTTTCGCGGCTGGCAGAGGGGGAGGGACGTTAATTGTTTATATTTTAGATTGTTTTGATTTAATAATTTTAATTTATTGTACTTAAATATGCTTTCTGACTGAAATAAAGCTACACCAAAAAATGAATATAAAGTGATTTAACATGGATACATAGTAATTTCCATGGAAAGTTACAAGTACAGGAGAGAAATACATCACAGTAAATAAAATGGAAATAATTTAATGTTTCTTGGGCAGCCCGGTACCATTTGATCCATGGATCGGTACCAGTCAACTGCCCGAGGGTTGGGGACCACTGCCGTAGGGGAAAGGGGAGTACTGACTCTCCGGAGAAGCAATAAAAAGCCTTCTCCATTTTCAATACACAAGTTGCCACGTGTGAAAAGCGTAGCTCCCATAATGTCCTTTTAGTTCAGTCAACTAGTGGGTATTAGAACGTGGTTTTAGAGGGGCACAGCAAGGAGCGCCAGTTGACCACGAGTGAAAGGACCTAAGCGATTTCTATTCAAAACTAGTTCCCGACTGTCTGCTCCTGTTATGTGCGTTGCAAGTTGATTCATGTGATAGGGCCCTTAAGTTTATCCCGAAAGGTTATTTATGAACTTCACGTGCTCCGGGATGAACATCGCACAATGAGGGAATTTTTATTAAAGTCGCACTATAAAGCAACACGTGGGCTATTGGCGAAAGACCTAGTAATTATGATCAAGTGATGAGGACACCACCTTTCCAAACCAACGCCAACGGGAGGATTTCCAGCCTCGACAGATTCAACATGCCCTTTACATATCGGGTCTCCAGTGGCACTAGGGCATGATATGCATTCGTGACCTTAACCACTAGGATACCATCGCAATATATTTATTCGTTACATATGAAGTTAACAGGTGAACATTATTGTAAAATGGACATATACAGAAAAATTTGATATACTTTCTAAAAATTAAGCTATTCAAAAAATATAAATGAAAAAAATAATACTTATTTAGAAATAAATACGACCTGTAGTAAGCATGTGAGTTATTTCAAGCAAACAAACAAGATGATTTCAAGCTGAAATCTTTAAAAGATTAAAAAATTTCACCTAAGAGTGTTGGGTTACTCTAATTTTTCAAAATATAATGCAATTCTTTTTTTTATTTGATATAATATAACGATGGTATACTTTTTGATTCAATGAATACTATGTATCAATTTATATTATTTTATCACATTTTGCCATTTTTTTCACCAGAGTTAACGGATTACACCAATAATTATAGTGTGAGAGGTCAAGTACTTCAGCATTATTATCTTACGCACGCAATATACCAATTTAGCAATCTGATGCTGATAAAATTTTAACTCTTATTGTAAGATAGGTAATCGATTTATTCTCTTAAAACATAATTAAATATGGAGAAATAAAGCTACTTTGCTTACATTAATTTGCTACAGTTTATTTTGGCTACCGATTAGTTTAAATTATATACAAGGTCTGTTCAAGGAGTATCTGCCCTTTGGCCAGAAAACGTATCTCAGTTACTTTGCGGAATTGGGATCCTAATCAAATTCAAAGTAGGCCCCTAGAGATCTCACACATTTAGCCCAACATTCCTTCCACTGTCGAAAACACTTCTAAAAAACTTCTTTTGGGATGTTGTTCAATCACCCTCGTCTTCTGCATTATCTTATGTGTAGCTATCGCTGTATCAGCCGTATCAATGATACGGGCCCCCAAGATACAGGGGCCCCTGCATGGTCCCACTAACAGGGTTCTCATATCTAAAAAAGAGCTCCGAAGTAATTTGGATATAGGGCCCAATCAGAACTAGCTACGCCAGTGGTCTACTTTTAAAAAAAACGGGATCTTTTCAATGGCATTTTCATTTTCGGGAACGTCAGAATTTCTAAAGAGGCATGGGGGTCCAGCGTCAATAGTGTCCAGTAGATCCTGTAAAACGGCAAGAGGAAATTCTTCCTGTTCCACGGATAGAAGCTTGGGAACAAATTTTATTCTACGTATAAACACACAAAATTGCTTGTGCAGAATCTGTCCTGATCTCAACCTGTTCAGCAGTCTCTCGTAAGGCCAAACAACGATCTTTCATTATCAGATATTCCATTTTTTAATAATGAGCAGAATTTCGAGCGGATTGTGCCCTCAGAACGCTGGTCACTCTCTACTGAGGTGCGGCTTCTTTTGAATCGGTTAAACCAGCGCTTCTCAAACTTTCCATACTTGCGACCCAATATTCAATCCGAGTTTTTATCGCCCCCTTCCACACAATAATGTATCGAATTCAATGATACTATACTTTGAAGCAAAAACTACAATACGACTTTATTCTCTTAAGTGTCACCGGCGTATATAAACGTCTCGCTCAGTCAAGCCATTAATTGCCCCAGACGTATATATGCGTCTTTTCGAATTACGATCTTTTCTGTGCGCTGCTATCCATAAAAAAATTCCGAAGGCTTTAGAATGCAATAAAAGGAAATTGACAGTGTTTGCGAAGGATTTACTTATTTCAGAGAATTTGCTTATTGTGAATTGCTCCCCCACTCAATACATCACATACGCGTGCCTACATGGAAAACGGTGGCATTGGGTAGCGAATCGCGTAACTTTTAATCGGCAGTAAAGTAATTAAATTTAAACCGTACAAATTATCAAGATAAGTGTTAATTTGGCAAGCCCATGGGGTCACTGGTAATAATAAAACTTGTTCTTAACACTTAGTATTGTAAAATAAATTGTAAAATACATTCTGCAGTACTGATACATTTACAAGTGTATTATGTCAGTGTAAATGTGAATTTTATTTTTTATTATGTCAGAACGTATTTTGTTTGTTTACTTTCAATAAATAAATAATTTTTTGAAATAATCTTTTGTTTTCGACTTTTCAATATGCTGGCGCCCCCCTCGTAAAGTTATCAAGGAACCCCTACAGGGGCGCGCCCCACAGTTTGAGAAACGCTGGGTTAAACCACTCCTTAATTTGAGTGACTCCCGTAGCATTGTCTTCAAACAATGAATCTTACGAATTGTTGAATTTGACAAAATTTGATGCAGTATCAATCCGACGAACCCATAAAACAGCACCTCATTCGACTGCTTGATGGAAACGAAAGATACGTTGGAACGAAGGGAAAAATTAAAGCGTGAGCACTAAGTTATCACCTCCCTCTGTGTACTGTGGTGCCTCTCTAGAATCTCAACTCTGTGCGGAGAAATTCAAGGTCGGGTAGTTTTTGAACAGACCTTGTACTTAAGAAATACTTTTATTTAAATATTTATTTATATTTCTGATCCAATAAAATGTCAGTTTTGATGAACTACATTAAAAAATCTACAGAAAAAGGAAGTTATTTATTTTAAGGTTTTAGAGTACAATTTATATTTAAGATAACTTTTATATATTTAACAATTATCTATGTTTTAAACAAAGTAATTACTGAAAGAAAACTATCGATAGTTAATGTTTTGCTTCTTGGATTGTTAATACATGCTTTAAAATTTCAATATGAAGTTCCTCTTTCATTTAGACACTCTGAAATACTTATAAAAATTATCATTATTATTTTTTTTTTATCTCGTTCTGCTTCTGATTTAATATAGAGTAATGGATGCAATACAACTGTTATTTTAAGAATGTTAGTACAATATTCAATAAAATGTATCGAGTAACTTATTAGAAGTTGATGAATATTTTTTATTTTTGTAACTTGTTAAAACGGTATTTAAAGAAATCACGGTGAATTAAAAATATTAAAAAAAAAAAAAAAATTAACCTTACCTCATTGTCTTGGCCAAACTCAGGGATTATTTCTTCTTTAGAAATGGCTAAAGAGAAAACAATACAGAGGAGGTTAGTAAATAGTTAAATGAGCACACTGAAAAAAAAATAATGCAATATTGAATTTTTTTGCTTTAGACTTAAAATAATTGTTTTACATTCAATTTTATATAAGTGCATAAAAATATAAGAAAGATTTTAATGATAAACTGAAACTTACTTGCATTTTATGAAATTTTCACCACGTAAAGTTAGATACATTTATTTAAAACCCGAGAAAAATCTAAATTCAAGATGGAGCAGTATATATAATAATAATAATAATATAATTTTATATATATATATATATATATATATATATATATATATATATTAAATTTTTGATGTGCCTTTCTTTTTTTTACGAGACAGTTTCTTATCTGGTTTAAAATGCCTCGTTCAATCAACAATTCTCGTATTGTCAAGGTACCAAAAATATCCCTTCATTTCGGGCCCTAATTCCATTCCTAACTTTTAAAGTAGAGGTAATAGACCAGCAAACCCAGAATTAAAAATTATTATTGAAATATAAATCCCTAAGCTGAGTGTTTGTAGCTTAACAATGGTCCCTTTCGGGATTATACTCCACACATTGTTAAAACTTTCATTGCAGTTCTGAGTTTTCCCTTGAAGACATTCTCTTAGGAGTTTTTGGTCACAAATATCCATATAAGTCTTTTAAATAGAATTAATAACTGAATTTGGAAGATTCATTGAGTTTTCTTTCAATTTATCTCCAACAAATTCGGCTCTTTGGAAATCTCTTCTTTTTTGGCCTCACTGATTTTGTTTTTGGCATATAACTTTAATTTAATAAAAAATAATTACATACATTTAAAATATATACATACATTTCAGTTGGAAACAGTAGATATGATTAGTATAACATGATTTAGCATTAACAATGCTAAATCTTGAAACGTTCACGTTTGGTATGTTATCTTAGCAAATGTTTTAGAATTACTTGAGTTCATCTACAACCTGTAATACTTCTAGAGTACACGTGGATTCTGTGATAATATTTTAAGAAACATTTCCACAAATTTCAAGCGAGATACTTATAAAGGAATCAGAACTTAAAAATTTAACCCTCTTTTTATGAAACTAATTCACAAATCTCAACTTAAGAGTAATAACAAAAGAAAACTTTTATTTTTCCGGTGAGAAAGACGCACACATATTAATATAAATAGAGAATTTTTTTTTAAAAATGTAAGTTTTGGCTATTATACTAAGTCTCTCTCTACATATAGGAGAATAGATACTCACGCATCACGAGATCTCAGAAAGTATTAGACTTATATTCTCGAAACTTGCCAGGAATATTACTTTTAATAGAAAAGGTCTTCCGCTAAGAACGTGTTTGGCGAAAATTAACTCCCAAAGAGGGTTGCGAGAGCGTTACAGATTTAAAAAAATTCCCTTTTTTGAAGTGTTAGACTTACAAATATGAAATTTGGCAAACATGTTTCTTTTGTTAAGAAGAGATCCAATATGAACGAGTTTTATGAATATAATCTTCCAAGAAAGGTTTCGGGGGCTTTATAAGCAATAATTCCTGTTTTTGAACTACAAGATTTACCCTTTAAATTTGGCAAATATTTTACTTTTATTGAGTAGAAATCTGTTAAGAACGGGTTTTGTGGAAATCAACTCCTACTGGGATTGCGGGGCCGGTGTAGATAAAAAAAATTCCGTCTTTGAGCAATTAGACTTACGGACTTGGTATCTGGCAAGCATGTTTCTTTTAATGGGTAGATATCTGCTAATCTGCTGCTGAAATCAAGTACGAGGGAGAGGGGAAGTGATAACTATGTTTCCTGTGCTTTTAAAATCTAGAGGCAAATGCTAAATGAATATTTTTCAACACAATCGAAGGCTGAACTCAAGGACTTAGGTACCACATTAGCCTCTTTAAACTATACAAAATTATTCAAGAGAGCATCATACACGCAATGGGGTTGACAATATATTACAAAGAATGAAACGAAGCAGAAGTGTGTTTACTCAATAAACGTACTTCTGGTTTATGTATTAATTTCTAGTTTCCATAAAACCTAGACATTTCTTCATATACAGTAATATATCGATACAAATATAACGGTTAATGCTGATTCTCTTTTTCTATAAAGGCAAAACACATCTGATCATTCTTTTACCATGGTGCAAAATGTATAAAAAAATATTTTGGAGCGTAAAACAAGAAAATGTTAAGTGCGTGCAACTCTGCCAATTGATGCGAGTGTTAATGTTAATGTGTCCTTATTGAGATTTTATAATCATGATAACTTTAATAATAAAACGCATTAGACTGAGAAACAAATAAAAAGAAACACTTTTAGACATTAATCAGAAAAGGATTTGATTTAGAATACTTTCAGCCAAATGAACAAGGAAAATTAACTTCAAACACAGGCATACTAATTAAAAATCGTCAAGCATATCTAAGTTTAATTTTACAAATCGCGACATGATATCATAAAAACTAATTCAAAATTCCTATTCTAAATGTTAAATCAAATAAAACCATCGCCGTTTGAGATAAGTGAGCCAACATTGGCGACTTTCCTACAACCATGCAAAATAATTATTCACAAGAGTAATATTTGATTTTATCATGAATAGTATTATTTTATTTCATTCCTGAGTGTCTCGGAAAAAATAAATTATTCATAGTAAATTTTTTTAATTCTAAGAAAAATCAATATTCCGCGAGTCATTATTGGACATAACACGTCAGGCGCACGTCATAACAAATTATACACATACATATTTTTTTAAAAAATAACCTTTTTTTTTTTAGAATTTCAATGTAAGTTATGGGCCTATTTGAGCGTAATGTATATTCCCTCTAAAAGTTATTCTTACCTTAAGTATGCACATTCTTTAACAATTCTTTTTTATTTTAAATTTCTGAAGGACAAAGGAATTTTTTTTATCAAACAAATCAATGATTTTAACCTATTTAACTTAATAACTACAGATACAGAGCGAAAACAATGGAGCTGGAAAGTAGGTCATGAAGAAAACAAAATATTAAAACTTAAAACTTTATTTAATTCTTTAGCTTCTGCGCTAATTAACCGTGTTTACAACCCGTAAATAAACTGTGAAATCTTTTTGAAAAATTCAAACATAAAAAAATATAAACTACGCTTTAGGAAATCAAACAAGCAATTTAAAACATCTTTTGTTCCTAAAAGTTGGACGAGAAATTAAATGAAGCGAAAAATTTAATTAAGGTATATATTTAACCTAGTTATATAAACAACGTTGTTTTTTTACAATATAAATGCCGTGAAATTATGTTACGAAGGAATATATTTTTATTATATATCTTCTAAAATAGCTTGTATAATTCTTTTTAAATTACTGGATACATATAACTAGATACTTATATTTAAAGACATGTTTGCACATCTAAGGTTACGGAATTTAAATTGTAGCTGTTGTAACACGTTGCGGAAAGGATAAAATACTGGATTTTAATTATGTTAGCACTCTCTATGGTAGCGATAAGGTAATTATAATAGTCATATGGAACGTTTTGTAATTAGATTCAGACGGTTATATTATTAAAACATTTTCATATTCAAGAAAAGATTTCAGAAACTTAATTCTAATAATTAACTAGAATATTTTTAGAAACACACATACAAACCTAAATATTTCATTTTAAGATTGAATTTCCATAACTAAGCGTTAAAAAGTGGCACAAGCTTATTGAACTCTTACAACTTGAATAACTACTTCCTTTTCATCGTCAGATCCTTTATTTTTTAAAAAATAATTATGCTATTCAAATATAGCAGGTTCAATAAAAAAGTTGTATTACTCTGAAAATACAATCTAAACCTTAAAGAAAAATTTCATGTTTTATTCTTTATTAGTATTATTACGCAAGAAATCCTCATTCACCTGTTGTAATCGCGGTAGCCTATTGGTCATAACCACGAATTCGGGACTGGATTATCGTGTCACGGGTTCGAGTTCTGATGTCATTGTAGACCTGTCGTATATAGGGGGTGATGCATATTGAATCTTTCGTGGCTCAAAGTTCTCACGTATCTGTGGTGTGGATGTTTGGAAAGTGGAATAACAGATCAGGTGTCCTCGTCACTTGATCCTGAATCAGAATTACGAAATCTGTCACCCAAACTGTCCTCAAGTTGCTTTTGTGTGCGCCATTAATAAATACCCACTAGCTTATTAAGTACTTAAAGAATTTCTTTCATGACCCAGGAAAAAAAGGAACTCCAGGCGGACAGTTAATTTTGATAATTTAAGTGAATCGGGTTTATTTGTATAAAACCACAAATAAATGGCAATAATCAATTATGATTATTGAATCCTATTCGATATCAACTGCACAATTTTAGAGTCTACGCATAGGGATTCTATAACACAGTGGTTCTTAAACTTCACCGCGGTCCCCCGTTATGAATCATCCGGGCATCGCGGGGCCCCCCCCCCCACAATATTTTGAATATTCTTGATCGAAATGAATATTCTTAATATTCTCAATAATCTTGAATATTCTTAATATTCTTGATCGAAATACAAGTCCTAGTAGAGTTTTTCACTGAGACAATTAAGTGACCTATTCTAAGATTAGTGGCGTAACGTACACCCCTGCTTTTCGGGGAGAGGGCAGGATTTTACGGGGCCCAAAGCCTGACTTTGCAAGGGGGCCCTAATATTCTCTGCTACGTCATTGTCTAGGATGGTACATCTTTCCATCGTTCCACGAGGCCTTTCAGAGTCAATAAAAGAGGGAAACCTTATTATTAAATGAGAGACTTTCTCAGCCCCCCCTAGACAGGCACTCGGGACCCCCAGATGTCCACGAACCACAGTTTAAAAACTACTGCCATAACATATATTTTTAGCTAAAGGGAGGCCGAGTTAATTTAACAAGCTACAAGGTCGATCTCCCGAAAAGACCCCGACTCTCAGTACTTGGGGAAAATATCGAAATTTCTTATTTGCTTAATAACTTTGTTTCATAACTTCTTATTGATTACAGAAATGTTCCAGAATTCAAAATATTGATCTATACTTTAATCCAAAATGTTTGTTTTGATAACCAAAAATAAAAGCAAGCATTCTTCTCATAAAGTCATATACCGTTATATCTGGCGTATAATGCGCACCCCCTTTTTTACGAAGAAACTTGGAATGCACATATGAAATGCTCTTATGTTTTTGTCATTTATTCGAGGTAGTATTGCAGGCTTTTGAAAAAATAGTATTCTTCTAGAAATACAACTTTTTAAGTTTATAAGAAATGTAATTTTTTTTCAAATAAACAGTATTTCGATATATACAGAAGTCTATTTTTTTTCTATGCTCATCTTTTTTTTCATTTTTCAAGCTCTCATTTTTATACCCAGCGTATAATGCGCATACGTAAATATCAATTTTTTTTTGTGTTAAAAGTGCGTGTTATACAGCAGATTTTATGGTAAGTGTATTAAAGATTCTTAGATCTAAACCGGAATTGATTGCAATATTACTGAAATCGGGTCAGTTTAATTTTGACTTACAATTGAAAGACTTACAATATATCTTTAGAATTCACTTCTTTCGTGAATAAACTTTCATTTAAACTGTTTAAGAGTGGTTTGGATACCTCGGTCCTCTTTCTTTTTCTTTAAATTTTAAACTAAAAAAAATTATTTGATTTTTGTTTTATTACGCATTTGTACTGTTTTTTAAGCTGAGGACGACATTTTGGAATAGCTTTTAAAAGAAATGTCCAGTTCCAAAGGTAATAAATGTCTTTCTGAAAAGGGTACTTATGTATTACACTGTCGAACTTTTCTTCAAATGAAAACACTCATCGCCAAATTCCACGATATGCAGCCAAAAGTGGAAAATTGTACCAAGCTGGTACAAACACAATAACCTTGTTTGCGAATACGATGACAGTATTTGTCGAAATTGGTCGACGTTATAATACGTAAGTATCCTAAAAGGCATGAGATGAAAAGCTGTGTGTGATTTGTATTTCTATAAGCCTTTGGAAGGAAACCCAATAAAAACCAGCTTGATTCTACTTGCATGTTATAATTTTTTTCTTTAAGTCTTAATATGTGAGCTGTAACACAAATTTAAATCTGGGATTGTTTGAGCTCTAAGAAGATAAAGTTGTAAATACTTTTTAGGTTTCTCTTGAAGTTTCTTGGGGAATCTGAAGCTTCTACCTTTGAATATATTATTAACAAGTAATACATAAAAAATTATTTAAGTCAATTCCTACTTAAGTCAACAAAGAAAATTTTTATTTTAGTTACTTTTTATCAAATAATTACAATTAATATAAATATGTATATACATATGACAGAATCACAATATTAAGTTGCGAAATAGAAAGCGATTTTCCTTTCTATATATGGTGTCGGACTATTATTTTTGTTTGTCACTATTTATTCATTCATAAATCACATTCTCAGAAATTAGGCCACTCCAGGTAGAATTTGAACACACGACCTTTGGAATAGAAGTCAAACGTGCTATCCGTTGCGTTACAGGGACACAACAGCGATTTTCATTTTTATATATGAATTGGACTATTAATTTTTTATATGTTACTATTTATTCATTTTTTAATTAAATTAATCAACCAATATTTGAAAAATCTGTATTAACATCAAGTGCCATCCACTTCAAGTTTAAAAAAATTGTATTTGAACTTGAATGGATGAATAAAAAGTATTTTGTTAACGATTGAACAAGATATATATAAATATATATATATATGTATAATATATATATGTATAATATATATAGGGTGAGTGTGGACTAATAGTAGAGGAATTCAATGAAAAAGAAGAAGAAAGGAAAAAACGGAGTGGAATATTCATAAAAATTTCATTTTCCTTTAAATAACTTTAAAAAATTTAATTTCATAGAAAATAAAATTGCTATTTGCTTGCAAAAAAGTGGTAAAAAAATCTCCAATGCAAACAAAAAATTCCAACTTGACACTCTCTCTTGATGTATTTGCGCCGGAAATTGAGAAAAATAATCGACCCAAGAGGGCTTTCCTTGGGATGAGTCATACGAGAAATCGAAACAGGTAAATCGCGTGGGCGCCAGTCTGACGATTTTCCTTCCCTGTAATAAATCGCACGGGGTGATCTAGACAGTCGAGTTGCAATCATCTAAACTGCCCTAAAACCACTGTGTACTCTATAAATAACTGTTACGTCATATAAAGCATTGATTTCTTTGCTACTCATAATTCATCAATGTTTCTTTTTTAAGGATCTTTTGTGTTACTTATTTCGATTGGTCGGTATATATATTTTTTTGTTATGATGTTGGAGCGAAATTGATAATTTCGGATATTGGAAAAGAGATTATTGAAAAATCTATTTCGGGAATTTGGATATAGTAAAGAAAGGGATTGCAAAAATATTTATATCTTGGAATGGATTGCTACTGGAATGAAAACGCGATGGGAAAGTTGAAAAGGTGCATGCAAAATATGAACACCTAAATTGCCGAGTAGTTAGGATGCTAGTAGGGAAGCCGCACAGCGTATAGATGATGTACTGATGTCTTTCGAAGTTATTTAACAAATAATTGCGCAAAATATTTGGAATAAATTTTCTTTTTTGGCGAAGATTATAAAAATCCACGAGAGAGAACAATATAACTACAGAAATAAGTGTGGTACTTGCGTATTGTACCATCAGCAAATTAAATCAGATTAAAAGACGTCGTCAAATGCCGCGAGATACAGCCGTTCTCGCCGCATGTTCGAACACAGTCATAATAATGATGATAGCATTTGGCAACATCTTTTGAATTGGTGGTGTTCTTTCGCTTGACGAAATTAGTAGGCTATTATATGTAAGTACCATAAATACACATGGCTTCAATAAATAAATTCATTTCGAGTTTCAATAAAAAGCTTCAATAAATATAAGGTGATAAAAAAATCCTCCTTTAGGGAGGACAGTCCTCCTTTTATAGGTCCTGTCCATCTTCGAAAAGTGTCATTCTACTTGTCCTCCTTTTCAATATTTTAAAAAACTCATCTGTTAATCTCTATTCAGAGATGAACCAAATATGTTTCCAATATGTCGAAGAATGGTCTGAAACAAATATTACAGGAAATAACAGTTTTCAATGGTATTTTTTGACTTCATAGCAAGTAACTTGGGCAAATATAGAAAATTGTATTGAGTTTTTATCGAAAGAAATGCCTGATATTAAAATCGATGACAGTTGTCTGTTTGAATAAATTAAAAGACTGAACGTATATTTAAATTCTAATAAACTGGAACTATTGGTAAATCAGCATGCTGAACTTGAAAAAAGCTGGGTGGAAATACTTAACCATTTCAAAAATGAACACTTTCCATATGATAATTTAGTTATTCTAGTTGAATTTACGTTGTGCTGACCTGGAACTAATGCAGAAATTAGAGTTTTTTCAGTTGGTAATGATTTTTGGGCAAGTGCGAAATCAAGATTGAATGTTGATACTTTAGCTGTAGCACTTACTGTAAAGTTCAATATAAAGGATATTTTTTGCTCCGAAATTTCCGATGTATTAGAAAATGATATATTGACAAGAAAAAAAAATATTTAATGGGAAAACGCAAGCATAATTGGCGTATTTTTATTTGAATCAATAAAATAATACATATATTTGCGTTGTAACGTTTTCTTAAATTTTTTGCAAGCGTCCTCCTTTTCATTGTAAAAAATCTGGTCACCTTAATAAATAAAAACTACTAAATTTAGTAGTTAAATGCCCTAAGCTGTAATAAATGAATTCACCCTTTTGAACACTTTTTAAATTTGTTATATTGAGCAACATACTATATGGGACTACAGTCTTTAGTGCATCTGATTGCAGTACTTCTTACATCCACATGCGTGTACCGATTTCTCCCAACAGCTTTAATCTTCCAAATCCCTTTGTAATAACTACACGCTTCCATTCTTAATACTTATTTGTGGATTTTTTTATAACAGACGTAGAATGTTTTAAATTTCTTAGATTAGAGTGGCTATCGAATTCTTATTTCTATAACGTGAATAATTTTCAAATTTAAATACAATTACGGCGCCAAATGGGATTACGAAACAGCCAATAATGGAACTTTAATTTCTTCATGTTTTTATATACTAAGCGATTTCTCATAAGGTTTTGGTAGGAGTTCCATTTTTATTTTGGGGTATTTCATTTTGTAAGTAATATTTTATTTTGCTATATAATTTTTTTATCTTATAAATCTTAATTTACTTTTTCGCTTATCAGTTTTACTTCTCACAAAGAACCAAAGAATATTTTTAAATTGCTTATGTAAATGTGTAAAAAGCTGAAGTGAGTTAGATTTCCTATTTTAATATTTAATGTTGGTTCTGGAAATTACATAAGGGAGATTTATATTTTGAGTTTCGTTACTTTCTTAAGATTATTATCTCATCAACTACCATTGCAAACTGTGATGCCCATTTAATTTTAAATATGATAATTTTAAATTTGCGATTAGATTCTTGCCTTCCTATAAAATTTAGTTGTAATTTGTACAACCTTACAGCTTTGCGTTTATAAAATTTAATTATTGTGTTTACTTTAAACTGACGAGCTTACTGATATTTTACCTCTAAAGTTCAGAAAAGACCTGAGAATTTATCCTGTTAAATATAAGAATTGTTTCAGTTTTCAGTAGTACTTGCAAGAGTTAGGTAACAAAGAGTCTTTAAACATTGCAATTATTATAAATTAAATTTAGATTTATGAGCCTGTACATACACACGCATGCACACACACACATGCATTTATATATTAACCAATAATACCTTCCAAATGCATTTTATTGTAATTGATAAATAGAAGATGAAATGGGCTTAGAACAATAGAAAATATGCTTGCCGTATTTTTCTGAAGAAATAAGAAAATAAGTTGTACAAGCTTAATTATCTAAAAAAATGCGGTTGATATACACCACTCATATATTAGCCTTATTAAAAAAGAAATAACATGCAATTTAGTCCCATATTAATCACGTTATACATCCATAAAACATCATTTTTATCTCCCAAACAGCAATTTTGTTGATCAAGGATTGTTTTTTTCAGTTAACGATGTGCTTAATTTTCTGCTTTGAACCATAAACAACGATCTAAGACAGGTAGCCATGGCAACAGAGCAAAATACTGAATAATTTTTTAAGAGGATGTATTTACATTTGTGCAAAACGAAGAGAAAAAATAAAAATAAACAGAGGATTTTATTATGATTAAGTAAATTAGTTACAAATAAAAAAAAATAATTCATATATACAGTAGTATCCAGAAAACTCTGCACTTGATAACCTGACAGTTCGGATAACTCAGTCACATCTTTGCAGGTCGAAAGAACCCAATCGATACCAAACAAGATTTTATGTTCGACTAGCTGGTATACCCGTTCTTCGCACGGGTGAATTGAAATTTAAACAGTACAGATTGAAGGACAAAGAAGTTTTTAATGAGTTAATTTTACGTGGATTGCAAATTAAACAAAAAAAAAAGACCTTTTGCAAATCTCAGCTGAACAAAAAAAACAACAACCAAAAAACAAAAAAAAGCATGTTTGTTAAATTTTAAGTCTGTAGATCTAATAGCTGATAAAAGGGATTTTTATTTATTTATAACTCCCCGTAACTTTCTTGTCGGTCGATTTTTGAAAACACCTTCCTGAGCTGATCTCTGCTCAGCAAAAGTAACACATTGTTACTTATTTTGTGTAATGAACTCTTAAAATAGTGTATATAATTTATATCTGCATAAGTGTAATACGTTAATATTACTTTATGTTGTATTTATTTTATGCTAAAATCTTGCCACCACCTCTCCCTTCGAAATCTAGTTTTATTCTGAAATTAAAAAAGTACTGATCAAAGGAATAAATTAAAATTGAGTACGCATTTACGCATGGCGTTACAAAACAAAAAGGGAAAGTTTTGCTTCACACATAAAAGATAGATATATGCTGGCGCGGGCTTTTTATGCAGATGGCAGAATTTTTTCCTACTTACTTGACAATTATCGTTATATTATGGACACACAATATCTTTATAAATTATAGTCTATGTGTTATTCTGATGCATAAGCTATATTAAGTTTCATTAAAATCCATTCAGCTGTTTTTGCATGAAAGAACAATAAGCATCCATACATACAAACTTTCGCGTTTATAATATTAGTAAGGATTCAGAAATTATTGCTGCTGTCACAGTTAATGAAATGATTATGAAGATGTTAATTGGTGAGGACACCGTACAAAATCCTGAAATAGCACATAGTGAGAGACTAAAGGCTGTCAAATCTGCCCTTCAGTATTTTGAACAACAAGGTGCATCGGTAACGGACTTACTGTTCATTCGTCGTCTTCGCGATTAGGCAGTAAAATGCATCAGTACAGTATGGAAGACAACATGGCAATAAGCATTTCTTTAAAAAAAGGTAGCCAGTTTTTGCTAAGTCGGATTCTTAATTTTTAATATACATAGTATTATGCCTTTGTAAAGTATTTTTCTGCGATGTGTCTCATTAGGTAAATTACTATATACTATGTATTCACATAAATTTTCATTTTCATGTAGTAATTACTCTATGCTTTCATAAAGTACGTATTTTTCTTCGCTTAAGGGTATTTGGGTAGTTTATTTCCCGTTGTATTATCAAGCAAAAAAAATACATACAGGTGCAACTCAATATTTTCTGTGGAAACGCTCGCTTATTCTATTTTAATCCCACATTCTCATAAAAATGGCATTTTCAACAACTCGGCCACTCTTCGGTCGAGTTTTCTGGCCCCTACTGTATAATGAGAAATAACCTATTAAATACATAGGGTTTATTAAATAAATTTTAAATCAAACTCATTTCTTGCTATAATTCTTAAAGCAATGCATGAAATAACAATAAAATTGCGCGAAAATGCGAGAAACACTGCTTGCTATTTTTAATAAGTTGAAAAATGTATTGAATAATATAAAGAGACATTTTGAATTATTTTTATAAGCTATGATTTGATAGTTATATTGTTCATTTAAAAATCCAACTAGTATCGTGTAAAATATTTTCATCGGTAATTATGCTTTATTGTAGTAAATATTTAAATCTTTAGCATTAATTTATTTCTTAGACAACTTTTTTAAAATTTCAAAAAGCAATTTTTCAGTTTTTCTCCATTTACACCAATATCAAGGATAATTGGTAATTTTTTAATTCGATTTTTATTTAAACCCACATTTCCTATGTATTACTTTTTAATATAATGTTTGTTAGAAATAAATAAATGTAATACAAATATAAAAGAGCACACAAATTTATTGCGAAAAATTTATCGAATTCAGTATCAAAAACGAAATATTTGGAAAGAATTAATATGTTACTTGAATTAATCTACATCATATTACAGGAAACAAAACTTTTATATTTTCAAATGTAAGATAAAATATAATATAGTTTGGTTACGAGAATTAA
Source organism: Trichonephila inaurata madagascariensis (assembly GCA_019973955.1). Taxonomy (NCBI): domain Eukaryota; kingdom Metazoa; phylum Arthropoda; class Arachnida; order Araneae; family Nephilidae; genus Trichonephila; species Trichonephila inaurata. The sequence goes on along the minus strand of BMAV01023987.1, from coordinate 186,460 downwards.
GCACATGATAATTCATAGAAAAATCAGTCGTAACTCTGTAACAAAATTTTAACTCAATTATTCCTTTTTAATCTATTAACTGGTTTGCCTGTACACCATACCGGCAACCGAAAGCTGGTTACAATCAGTTTACCCGTGCAATGTACGAACTCCAATATTTTCTTCTTTCTAACTTTGATTTGCACATGTTTTTAGTTCTTATAGTGAGATTATTAGAGGTGATGTTTTGAAGAGATTTAATTTTTCCATGGTAATTAAATACTTTTCATCCGGGATTTTCTTTGTGGTAAAGGCGGAAATTTTTCATTAAAAGGAATTCAAATTATTGAAAATATTCGATAAGGAACAGGAATTGGCTAGGTAGGCAATGTACAATTTGTTGCTTGAGAAGAAATGAAACTAGAAAGATAATTAAAAAAAAAGCCGATGTTATCTCTGTCCCTATTGCAATATAAGACTTAGTATTATAGCATGTTTCAAATTGTGAGTGCATATATATATATAGATTAAAAATTAAATTCCCTATCTAGCAATTCACTTTTATATTTTCTCCTCACCATTCAAGTATCAAATTAACCACCTATTTATTTCTTCCGAACATATGGCCTAGCCAATAAACATGTCTAATTCCAGATCGTTATATTTAATAGCCCTATGTGTCAGCATTAACTTTCAAGAGCACTCATGAACGCCGCGATTGGTGTTTTAAGTGTTTAACCCACTTAAGATTATTCGGTGGCGTTCTTTTTCTCTCTACATTTTGCGTCAGATGATGTCTAACTTTGATCAAATAAAGACCTTGTTTAAAGTTAAGTCTGTTTCTAACTCTAAAAATCATGTCATATATATATATATATATATATATATGCACACACACTCAAACTCTTTAACCGTTTGGAAAAGATGCACCGACATGAAATTTTTTGTAAGTATGAGAGAAGTTCTTTTAAAATATATATAAAACTTTCTTCATAGTATGTGCAGAGTATACTTAGAAAAAGTAAACATTTAGAGGTTTTTGCGTTCCACAATTATAAAATAAAAAATGGTGTGAAAGCTTTAATATTGAAAATTAAAATAAAATTCTTCCATTTTTGCATTTTGTTAAGTATTATGCTTAATTATAAGCAATAAAAAAAATGTGCCTTTTTTTTGGAGCCTTCTGGGTAACCAAATAAACCACTATTAAAGTGGTTAAGAAAAAAATACATTATTCATAAATGAATATTGAAGAAATTCGACATCTACAGGCTTATTAATATAAAGTAAATCCTCCCAAATACGTGTCATTTAATTTAAAAAAAACTATTCAGATGTATCACATGGAAAACAAAATATTAAAAAAGACACTAAGGATATTTTAAATTCAACAACAGTGTAACCAAGGTCAATAACTTTTATTCGGACATTAACACTATTTCCCGAATAATTGCTCACTTTTCAACGAACACTCCTGTCCATTAATTCTGTCTTTTTTAACGTGAATCTCAGTGAAACTCACTCTTTCATGTCTAAGTAGGTGCATACACGTGCTAAGGGTCACTGGCCAGTTGCCTGGGCAATTGTCCAATCGATTTGCGGCCAGTTGGTGCGTTCGCAGATCATACAAAGAAAGAAAACCCCTTTAGACCGGGTCTCTAGGAAGCATTATAGATCGAATAGCCCGTTATTATTAAAGGAAATGAGAAAGTGAAGACCCCACTCGCGTGATGTAGATTGCATTTTCTCTGCCCTAATTGATGTAGGGAAAGATAAGGCAGATAGGGCTATTTCTCGTTCTAGATTAAATGATCCTTATAAATAACCTTATATCTGTATGTAGCCACTGTAGATTCGTTTCAGTTTCTTTGTGTTTATGGACAGTGAAAGTTCGGACAATCTGCTTGTTAGATTTACTTCAAATAGGGGAGGTAAATGGTTCAAAATAGCAACGTAGATGGTAAGAGGGGGAAAAATAAATACAGTCAGACCTATATATATATAACGAAGTCGCTAAATCCCGGAAAAAAGTTCGTTATATGGAAAATTCGTTATATAGAGGTTCATCTTTAAATATACTTTATAAACCAATTAAAAAATTTTCAAATTCATAAACACTATATATTAAAAAAAAGTAATTATTCACACCTTTTTATAAATTAATATATGTTTATTTTATATATCATACCCATCAAAAAAGAAAGAAAAACTGAAAGGAAAACAAGAAAAAAAATGTCGAAGAATTCGCTGTATTTTCAATATTAAGAAAATAATTTTAAACTAAATTGATGAATTTTAACGACATTTTCTAATTTAAAGCATACAAGTAATATTAAACACACATTATTTTATAACTAGAACACGATGACACGGGACAAGTCCACTGAGTGTGAAAGGGAATATCGAAGATGTGTCTAGGTAACTGGACAATGGGGATTAAAGTTTGCACTTCTTGAATGAAACGTTCAGAACTCTATTGCTCTAGGCGAGTTAGGATCTAATAAAACCAGTTCAAGATTTATAACCAGCATAAAATGCATTAAAGAGAGAATAACTTCAAATTTTTTCAGAAATACTTTTAAAAAATGGAGAACAAAAATTGAATCACAAAAGAAAAAGTTCGTTATATAGAAAGTTAACTTCGCTATAGAGAGGTTATTTTACGAAGAAAATCGTGAAATGATCAAAGTTCCAGAAAAAAGTTCGCTGTATAGAAAAATTCGCAATATAGATGTTCGATTGTAAATATGTAAAATAAATGTGTAGTGTAACTGTCTTAACTAAAACGCACACATATACGTGTGTGTTAAAGATCATGGGTTCTTGGATATCATTTCGTATATACTCGTGACCTAATATATACACGAAGCTTGCTGATCAGAATTATTTATTGGGACAACCCATTGCAAAATATGGCATTAATAAAATATGGAGGCAGCAAAAATACGGAAACTCCAGCGATGCTTGTGATGCACAAAAGTGTCCTCCTCAAATCCAAAAGTCCTTAGACTTCTATATTTTTCTAATATCACACATGATTTAATAATTTTTACAAGCCAACTACTCACACACACACACGCGTGCGCGCATATATACATTCACATCATCTACTCGGCAAATCTGCATGTGAATGCATCTATTTAAACATGGAATTCAACTAATATTCTTTGTATAATATTAATGTAAAGATATTCATTGCTTATTCAAATACAGCTCTATGAAAGAACAAGTATACGAACACAGATTAACACACACATATATATATATTAAAAGAAATTTTTCAGTTGCATTTTTATTTTTGTTTATTTTTGCTTTCATGGTTTAAATTATGTAACTAGTTAACAATAATATATTATATTCAATAGATAAAAATATATTAAAGGTATTTCATAGTTTAATACATATTTCGTATTTTCCATTTATAAAAATACGTTTCATGAATAAGATTCCCTTTCTTTTTATAAGATCATATTTTTATTAATACCATTGTTATTTTTATTATTGTTGTTGTTGATACATTTGCATGCATTTTAAAACTGCAAAGCCTGGAATGTGCAATTTTTCCGATTCCATATATTTGGTATCATTTTATATCTATTTTTTAATTCTAGATTAGAAAATAAAAAACAAGTTACTTTTTAGCTTCCTGTGACATTTTGGAAAGAATTTTAACACGACGAATAACATTGTATAACACATTTAATGTGAGTTCCCCCCTTTTTTTAAGACTGTATAAAAACAATACCTAACACCCTTGATAAAAAAATAATGACATAGCTTATAAAGATACCTACCTTCTTTTGTTTTTGACATGTGGTTGTTTAATTAATCCATTTTGTAAGAAACTCTTGACATATTTAAAAAAAGGTTTTCAGCCTTGTTATCTAAACTCTTTGTTTCATACGGGTAACATATTTTCCACGGCTAAAAGCCCTCTTAATTAATGTTTGAAGTACCCGTTACATTTTTTTTCTTTCCTTTCTTTATGTTTTGCATATATTTTTCTATAGAATCGATAATTCTTTATTGAAATAAAATGCATTTCCCTGAGGCATTAAAATTCAGTCTTAAAAATGAACACTTAATAGTTTTAATTAAAATTGTCAGTTTATTAAACTCGTAGCACGTTGTATTTTTATTTAAATTTTACATTTACCATTAATTAAATGAAATTGCAAGCAATTTCTTGAATTTTCTAAAAGTGGCATATTTTTTTTTAGCTGAGCTTATTTATAAAACAAGTATTCCTAAGGAAATGTTTTAATTAGGTTTCTTAAAAGTGAATATTATTCGTTGAAAGAAATAGAAAGAGTAATTATATGATAGCGAACGAAAAGAAATGTTATTAGATAACTATAGCGGGTAGAAAACTGATAAAAATATTTCTTTCTCGTATTTAATTTAAATGAATTCAATTAGTCAGTCACATAAAAGTGCGTAGGCTGTGAAATAAAAATCCACGTCTTTTGAAAATATCAAATAATTAAAAGATTTTGAAAAAGAATATAACATAAGTAATATGTTTAAGGTATTCGAACACTTTCGGAGTACTTACTTCGGAGTGAAAAAATAACATACTAAAACATTATAAATGCTATTTTAAGGGTCATATTAAGTAACAATGTTTTTTAAAAACATCATCTAAATTTTATAAGAATCATAATTATAAGTGAAATTTTAGCAATATTTTTGAAAAACTTCAAAGCAGTAAGAGAAAAAAGTAATTAACTTATATCAGTAAAAGTATTACTAAAACTAATTAGGGCATTTATCTAGATAATGTACTAAAAGTTTAGTGTTTTATTAAAATTAAAAAGTTTTAGAACTGATTGAGTAAATATATCATAAGAAATGTGACATTCTTAATGAGATCATTATTTAAACCACAGGCCATAACTCAAAAAAATATTCTTACAATAAAGAATATTTTAGTACATTCTCCAGAGAATAATATATATGTATCAGGTTCAAAAAGTTTCACATAAATACATTTATAACATTTTGAGTTCGACATCAGAGTCGCCATGATAGATTTTGAACAATTTAAATGCCCAATTCAGGTAGATTAAAAGCCCACTTCCAATTTTTCTAACTTTATAAAATTGGTTGTAACTTGGCCTCTAGTTAACGTAGAAACAAAACAAAAAAAGATTTGTAAAGTCAAAAGATAACTCTATTAAACAAAATTTTAAAAAGTATGCATTTTGAGCGAATTTGGTCATTTCAACGTGTTCGGATACCATAACATTATTTTAAAACTCTCAATAATTATTTCCATCAACGGGCTAAAACTTTTTACTCATTAATTAGCCGTTATCCATCCACTTCGTTTGGCATTTCGTGATGTTGTGCGACTATATATTGTTTTAAAATTCTTGGGAGAGCCCTAACTTTAAGCTTTCGATTATATTTAAAAAATTCTTATAGCCCTCGTTTCTTTATTTTAAAAGGACAGGATTTGAACTCATAACATAAACCTCCTTACCTCCCCCTATGAACTGTATTTCCGCAAAGCCTGTTCTTAGAGGATCTCTACTCAACAAAAGAAACATGCCTGCCAAATTTAAAGTCTATAGATTTTATAATTCAAACACAGGATTTTTTTTTATCTACAATCCGTAATCTTTCTTGGTAATTGATTTTCACAAGAAACATGTTCTTAATGGATCTCTGCTTAACAATAGAAACATGCTTGTTAAATTTCAAGTCTGTAGATCTAATAGTGCCGGAATCTATTAGATCCCTTATATTTATATATATCTATCTATATATATATATATATATATTTATTTATATATAAATTTACTTAAGAATATAATTGATTTCCTAACATAGTAGCAATATGATGGTCATATTTATATTAAGAATAGTAGCAAAAACCATTTTTAAGAAAGGTCAAATGGTAAGGAGTTCTCCTACCCAAATTGCAAGAGAGGGTGGACGGAAGAGTTCTTTTGTTACATCGAATTATAATTTAACTTAATGATTTTAATAAATCGTGTGACACAGCTTCCAGTACTCCAATAACACATCTGGATATTAATATTCCAAAAGGCGATTGAGACATAATATTTCACAAATGTTGAATATTTCTTCTTTTTTGTATTTTGTATACATCATCATTGTTGCTTCAACATCCCTAGGTGGGTCTTGGGTCTCCAGAACATTTTTCCAAGCAATTCTTGTCGCTAGTTCCCACCAGTTCCATACCCTTATGGTCCAGAAATGAGTGTTAATGGAGTTCAGCTATCGAAGTCTTGGTCGTCTTCTAGTTTTACTTCCCATAGGTTAATGTTAGAAGATCTTATATGTTGGGCTAGTTGTATCCAAGCGGCAAACATGATCTGTAAATTGAATTATGTTTAATGTGATGAATTTTATCACATCAATTACAAATTTTGTATTCAGAGAAGAAATGCTGACCACGCTTCTGTCTTTAGAACGGAGCTAATAGCTATCATGCGTGTGAGTGGTCTTTCATTAATTAACAACATAAGAGACCAAGATTTTTCTGAAATTTGGATCCTGACAGACAGCCGATCCTCCATCCAACATTTATCGAATTGGCCATCTATCGGTGACAGCACCAGCAGAAGTATTCTACACCTTTTTCAACAGCTTTCAGATCAGCACCCTATCTATCTACAGTGGGTCTCTTCTCATGTAGGTCTGTCCGGGAACGAAGTAACGGATGACCTTGCGAGGGCGGCTACCAGTGATCCTGTGGATCCGGAAGACCACATGGTCCTTACGTCGACTGAGATCTACTCCAGGGATAAAGAATTAATATGTAGAACCTGGGTAGTCCCTCCTGTACACCCATGGTACTTTCAAAGACACCCTGGATCCGCCATATCATTTAAGGGTTGTAGATCATATCAGACGGTATTCTCGCTATTTTCTACTGGTTACCTGAGGTGCATGGATTTTGAAGGAGGCAAAAGAATATTCCCAATTTGCAACAAATGTAACATCAGTTCTTTTTCTCCTCAGCACATTCTAAAATGTCTGGAGCTTTTCTGTGAGGAGGCTGTTGTGCTTCCCCCTGCTGTTCCTAGACTTTGTACAGATTTATGGGCTCATGGATCTGGTCTAGTTTCACTAGACCAGATGCCGATTAGTCTCACCACCATTACCACCCACCACAAATTTTGTAAATTTCAGCATTTGCTCTTCTATAAAAATCATTCTCTTTAATTCCACCAAAAAGGGTACTCAAGATATTTCTTTCACAAATGGCAATACTGACCTCTTCTTCCTTTAAAAGGGTACAAGTTTTAAAGCACAGGTCAGGACTGGACGAATAATAGTTTTCTATACAAGTAATTTTGTATCTCTATTTATGCATGATGATCTAAACAAGGTTCGAAGATCATTCAAACATCTATTAGTTGAAAGTATTCATTTTTACCTTGGACATCAATATTACTATAAAAGTCATATACATGTATAATATATATATATATATCAATTTCAATAAATGGCTAAATTGTGCTATTTTTAGTAGAAACCATATATTTTGTTTCTTCTATATTTTGTAAACATATATGCAAGTTTTCGTATACTTAATACCTCTTTAAATAGAAACCAACTCAAAATAAGCACAAGAGCAGCATTTAACAAACATTTTAAAAATACTTTAAACAAAAATAAACATTTTTTAAAGATTATTAGTGTCACGAATTAGTTTAATTTCTTATCAACGGCTTTTCACTCTCGGCTTATGTAAATAATGACAGTTGCGCTTTAAGCGGAAAAAAATACTGTCTCAAAATTTATTTCATTTGTAAAGAGCCTTCATAAGATTAACAAGCTTTTCATGATTTACAGCTTGTAAATCATTCATGAGTGAAATTAGAGTTTCGCTTCGCTGGATAATCGTAAGTAAATATTAAATGAATTGTCAGAGAACGACCTGGAGCTTAATATTTGTGTCAACTAATTACAAAATAAAATTACTACAGATAAGTGACTTGTCAAAAAAATATATTACCACTGAGTAGAAAATATTTATAATCTCTTAACGATTTCATTTTTTTTAAATTCGATATAATCTAAAATAATTTGAAAGCTTGTTACATTTGATGAAATAAATCCAACACTTATAGCAGCTAAGTAGGATTCGATGTTGTTTACGGGATTTTATAAGATTTAAGACTGACTAATAATCGTTTATTATTGGATTTTCTGGATTAAAAAATATTAAATGCTCGTAAAGGGCTTAAATGTTTCGCCAAAGAAAACTGGATTATTTCAAAGAATCTGACACGTTAATATTATTGCATTATCTATTTTTATTATTTAATTTTATTTACCTATTTATTATTTGCATTGCCTATACTTTATTACTTCGTAGTAATTTTTTTGAAGTATGTGTTTTATATTTTTTACCTAAAATCAATTAAGGTATCTGACAACTTTCGCAACCGTGATTTTGCAAAAGCGTATAAATGAGCAATGCTTTTAATATTTAGTGTCACTTGAATTGGAAAATACATATAAAAATTGTTTTAAGAGTCTTATTACAATAAATATTATTTAAATTCAATACTTTGGCAGTGAAAATGGAGAAAGAAATAACATATATTCAAAACGTTCTTCTTTTTCTTTTTTTTTTTTATGGAAAATGCTTCTATAATAATAATATTTTGCCAATATATTGCCAAGACTTCGGTATAGAGTCTGAGCTACGATTTCTGAATTATATAATTTAGATGCGGATTTATATTCAAACATTTTATTTAGTGTATCAGAGTAGGGAATTTTTTTAATATAAAAAACAATGGTTATTATTTCAATTGATAACTCCGAAAAAATGTGAAATTTTCAAAATTCCTAGTTCAGACTTTGTAAAAGTTGCTCTTAGCTATATATATTGAAAATACGTAATTTTTTCTTCAATTTTCTACCAAAAAATTGTATTTAGGCTTTTATCGAATTGATATTCTTAATAGAGTTTTATATCTATATTGTAATTCAAGCGAAACTAAATATAAAAAATAAATTCATTTTTATACGCTTTTGCAAAAGCACGGTTCGGAAAGTATTGTGTAACCTTACAAAATATTTGAAATAATTAACATATACGCGTTATATATATTTTAGAGGTCTCCATTATACAGGTAGAGAAACAAGTTTGTGTTTTTTTACCATGGTTTTTAATTTTGTAATACTACACACCGATACATTAAAATAAATTATAATTTCGAAATAAAAACCCATAAATAAATAGAATTGTGAGAAAAATGGCAGTGTTTATATATGATATATGAACTTAATATACTAAAAGCAAATTAACTCTGAAGAAATATTTTTGCATACATATTAGTGTGGATGGAAAATTGTTTTTTCGGAATTTCAAAACCTATCAATGAGGAAAAGATGTTTTCTAGTATATAGATGAAGGATAAAATAAAATAAAAAATAAATTTTAATGTTAAGTACTGCCCCAAGTAAAATGTAGTTTAGGTATTTCAGCCTTTTTTTTTTGTAAAAATCAAAGCAATTTTTATTTAAAAAAATAGGTATTTTAGTGCTTGAAAAAACCCCCTGCTGTCGAAATGACAGTGCACAATAAAGAGGACGACGGAAAAAAGAAAGGATCGGACTGATTTCACGGTGAGGAGGGGAGAGAGTGCTTGGATAATGTAATATTGCAATATACATTGTACTATTTACAACTCAGTACTCATTCATCAATAACCATCATTTTTGTTATTTATATTGCAGTAAAATAATTTATATCGAGTCTAAAATCATCCAACCAAAATTACCACAAAATCCGGCTTAAAACGAGCACTTTTAATACAAAAAATAAGATCGAAATTTAAGGGTGCGCGTTATTCGCAGGGTATAAAAATAAGAGCTTTAAAATTAAAGAAAAAAGGAGCTTTCAATAATTAGATTTCTACATATATCGAAATACTGTTTATGTAAAAGAAATGAAACACCTAATGAACTTAAGGCTGTTTTGGCCACATGTACGACAGCGGGAACTTGGTGCGGAGCACATTTTCAGACAGAAAAAAATGCCTCAATTTTTATAAAAAATTGTGACATTGTAACTCATGCATTTGTTTATAATATAGTGGTTTTAAAATTTCAAAACATTTAATAAATAATTAGTTTTTCCTTTTAATATGTGAAGGAATAACTCATTTAGCATTACGGTACAGGAAACAAATTGCAAAACACATTTTATAAAAGTAAAAATGTGTCAATTCGGATAAAAATGAGTAGTATGATAAAATAAGTGGTTTTCGACAGGATAGTGTAGCCAAAATATAATATTAATGTTTGAGTATTTTTATATTTGAAAAAAATATTCCGAGTTCAGCTCTTTAACATTAGCCGAAGATAGCCTTAAAGGATTGTACTTCTAGAAGTATTCTATTTTTTCAAAAGCCCGGAATAATATATAGGATAAATGACTCCAAAACACAAGAGCATTGCATACGTACTTTTCAGGTTTCTTTGTAAAAAAAAGGGGGTGCGCGTAATACGGCGAATATGCCTAAAAATTTAAAAATACAGTTTGAAAGTATAGGTGCCTGTTATTCGCCGGATTTTACGGTAAGTAATTTCCTATTTTTTTTGAAAATTTAACACTTTTGGGGCAATATTAAATTTTGAAATTATAATTTTTAATTATCTTTTTCTTAACTTCCATACCATGGAACTTCTTTTCTACATATGATTAACAAAAAAATTTTCCACCTTCATTTAACCTTGATCCACCCTAATACCTATATATTAAAATACATTTTGTTTCCCAATTTCGAAAAAATTTCATAAAGAATGAGAGAAAAATTGTGGTATTCAGAATACATAAATTTTACATTTCAAAAGCAAATAAGGTGAAATAAATATAGCAAGCAAGATGAAACAAATGTAGTTTTAGACCCACACAACTTTAAGTATAACATTACTACAATAAATAACTATTTTTTCCCCAGTCAGACAATAATTGCTACTTATACCATCTGAGAGCTTATTTTCCCTATTTCCTTATCAGGCCATTTTAAGTCTAATCTCTCTTTTCTTTACGTGTTGACACTTTTCCATTGTTGCCTGTTAATGGTGTCTGTTACTGTCCATGTTCTTAGGCTCACGACATTGCGAATGGCATCTACGAAGGAGGAGACTGGACAAATAAGAAAAGGGGAGGGCTTAATTGACCGGAAACTCTTCCCGATTAATAGCCGTTTCCTTAATCTTGGACACGGATTTTGCCTTTGGTCCCCCACCCCTAAAGTCATTTTTCTTGTCGCCCCTCTTTACCGTCTCCTTCCCTTTCTGCTATCTGGGCATTCCAAGGCAGAATTGGCATGGGTATTTGTTTTGGCAACTAGTTGAATCTATGCATTTGGTAAGTAATTATATAGTTTGGAATTGTGACGTTAAAATATTTAGTTAAAAAATTATTTGCGTTTCTTTTAGTTACTATAAATTACAGTACTGAAAAGCTTGATTTAAATTCGGGTTTTCTGTTTTTACATGAATGCATACATTTTATTTAGATTCCTTATAAATTTTCAGTAAATACTTTGTTTTAAGATATCCGACTACGTTCGGAATCGTGATTTTAAAAAAAGCGCATAAATGGAAAATTTTCATGATATTTAGTGTCACTTAGATTAGACTACATGTATAAAATTGTTTTAAGGACATTTTGATAAAAAAAAATATTTAAATAGAATATTTCAGCAAAAAAATTAACTTAGAATAGCCATTTTTTAAAATGTTTTTCTTTTGTGAAAAATGCTTCTATTATAATAATATTTTGCCTGTATATAGCTCAGACCTCTGTAAAGAGGCTCAACTATGATTTTTGAAAAACTCGCATTATTTTCAGAGTTACAACCCATTGAAATAATTATCAGCGTTTTTTTTCTTAAAATTTCTCCTCTCTGTTGTCGTAAAACACGGATAAACCCACTTATAAGTTACATATTTCAAAAATTCTAGTTGAGCGTCTGTAGAGAGGTCTGAGCTATATACAGGCAAAATATTATTATAATAGAAGCATTTTTCACAAAAAGAGAACATTTTCAAAAAAAATTATTCTGTTAATTTTTTGCCAAAATATTTTATTTAAATATTTTTTTGTCAAAATCCCTTAAAACAATTTTATACATGTATTATAATCTAATTGACCCTAAATATAATGAACATTATCCATTTATGCGCTTTTGCAAAATCACGGTTCCGAACGTAGCTGGATACCTTAAATTTGTTATTAAACTAAAGCTTACAAAATAATAATATGAATGAATAATTAATTTTAATCGAAAATTCAATAAATTCATGATTACAAATATTCATTTATAATTCAATTAATACACGCAAAACATTGTAATAACAAAACATTGACGTTTTTGTAGCAGAGGTTCTGCTAGTTAGAATTTCTAAGATCGTTGATTCCCCAAACATTTAATAATTAATATATTTTTGAAAAAACATCTATAAAAGTTTAGAGCATTCCACAGTATCAATGATTAATTTAACGATATCAAAAATATGGAGAACAGAATCAAGTAACTCGCAGGATCGAAATTATCTAATTTGATAACAGTACGCTACTCGGTTTGGGCGTGATTTTGGCGTCAAATACATCTTTCATGGTCAGTCGAATGTTATTGTATTGACAGGTTATCATCGCAACTTGGCGAAATTTAAATCCATTTGGTAGGAAATTTCGAAGCGTACCCATATCAAGTTAGTTTTATGTGTAGTATGTCTTTCGCTAAGTTTCACAATATATTTTCCAGTTTGTAAAGGTGAACGACTTTATATTAAAAGACGCAATGAGATTAAATAATGCTCTTCTGATATTTGCCCACGCATGCTATTCTGTTTAATTTTAGGAAAATAAGCTATGTTTATACATATTGAGAAAGTTTAATAAAAATGTCAATCATCATTACATATTGCATAGTACTTGATATTTAGGCTTCGATTTTCAATCATTATGATACAGAGTTTGAACTTAGTTTACATTACTTGCATGGTTCTAGAATTAGTATTGAAGTGCAAAAAGAATATACATAAATATAAAAACTAGAGAATTTTTTTTAATTAGATAAATACACAATGTGCTCAAAGTTTCATAAAGAATGATATGAAAATTGAAAACTCTCACACAGAGACTTTTCAAGACAAGAGATAAAAAAAAGAAAACTGAAATTTTGTTTGAGGAAAATCGAAACGGTAAGAAATTTCAATAAACATGATAAAATTGTGAAGTCAGCTCAAATTATTCACAAAACTGGAAATCATATTACGTTTAAAATCGTTGCAAGCTGAATTGAATTGGAGTGACAACCAGACGGCGGTTGGTAATAATCCTCCTTTTATTAAAAATGGAGCGATTCAAAACACCATCATACTTCCAAATTGCTTCAAAAAGCAAATAACGCCTTTGAGTACTATATAAAAATGGAGTTCACATAATATCTGTGTGTGAATATTTGCCTAAGCAGCTTGGGAACTGAAAGTAATCTAACTGGAAGAATTGGAATATACATGGAATGGAATAGAATCCTATTTACAAAATAAGGTAACAAATAACATTGGTAAACTTCAAAGTAGACATTTATAAAAGAAATTATAATTAGTCATATTTTGTCTCTCAAAAGTTCCAATCTGTCATGCAAATTTTATATTTCATCATATAAAATTAATTCCATATTTAATGAGTTTCTAAAGCTTATTTCTTAGAAAAATTTTGTGTTTCTGATTTCTTAGTTCCATTTTTCTAGTGAAAAAATATATTTCTTGAAATCACGTGTGTGTGTGATTTTTATGATAATCTTCATCATGGAGTATTCATTATGTTGAATTGATAAAATGTCCTTTTTTTCACGTTGATTATTTTAGGCTCGCTTTCAAGAAGCTTTATATAAAATTATTCATTCAAAAAATATTGCTATGTCTTCAAATGCTAAAAAATAAAACGAAGATGGGTTAAAATGTTTAATAAAACAAACAGAGTTTTTCTAAAGCTCGCTAAAATTGTTACTGAAATGGAAATATTATTACATTACATAAAAATTTATTGTGCAAAGAAATATAATTAAGATTACTTCAAGGAGAATAAAAAAAAAAAAAAAATGGCGGAATTGTTTACTATTTTGAAAGTGAGAGTTTAGAGTTATCCCTTTCAGAGTCTTTATTGTTCCTCTTTTTTTTTGCTTTGTATATCATAATTTATAAAACATTCAATGAGATTTTTCTTTTTATTTCTTTCAAAAAGTACTTACGAGAGAGGAGGAAGATAGAAAAATTCATAAGATCTATAAATAAACCTTTTATATGAAGGAACGTAATACACACCAGCTTAGGACCTCTAATATTAAATAAATGACTTTCTTTTTTTGCTATCACACATTCATGTCTTTTCAAAGCACGTTACTATGGTTACGATGGACAAAAAGTAAGGTGACCTTGAGTATTCAGAAAAGGATTTTAATATAAGTTAGCTGAACATCTGCTTTACCGCTTGAAAATATTTATTCATTTAATAAAACTTAGATCCAATTTAAAGATTCATTTATATATATATATATATATATATATATATATATAACTTATTTAAAAAATATTACTACTAAAAGATATTGCACTCTGTAATAATATAACACCAGCATAATAATGCAATTATAAACAACAATTTAATCAAGAAATGAAAAATATAAATAAACATTTTATTTCAAGTAAAATTACATTCTTGGTACAGTATATTTCTTCCAAGAATAAATACTTAAATAATTTAATATACTTAAGGCTAGTACTGAAAATTTAAATATAACTTAATACTTAATACATACTTAAGGCCCTTACTTAAAATTTAAATATAACTTAATACTTAATACATACTTAAGGCCCTTACTTAAAACTTAAATATAACTTTATACATAAAACTATCACACACATCAGCTGATATTAGGTGGTCTTGGTCGTGAACTCATTGCCAATGTTAACTAGTCGTGGAATCGAGTCCTAATGCCATTCCAGACCCACCGTGTAGAGCACGTTAAATCGGTTGAGGCTGAAAGTCCTCACGATGGCTTGTCGTACATGTTTGGAGAGGGGGTGTACAGGTGTCATCGCGCCGCTTAACAGTCGTTCAAGACTACAAAGAACATCACCAATATCCCTAGCGTTGTTCTGAATTGTGACTAATAAACAGTTAATTGCCTTATACTAAAAAATGTTTGATACATATTCGGAATTTACTTTTAAAATAAAAAAAAACATGTACCAAAATTAATTTAAGGTGAGGTTATAACACAGATCATATATGATATAGTCACCTTTATCAGAAACTTAATATGTTTCTTTAAAATCACAAGTATTTTCCAAAACAATTTGTGTAATTAAGAAGAACGAGTTAAGATCTCGATCATTTTCGTTCCTATTCATCGTCATACATTTTCATTTATCGTATTTTTATTGAAAATTATGGATCGTACAGGAACAGTTCTTTGGGCATTTTTTATGTACTCACAACGAGGAATCTGGCTGTGCAGAGTTTGGACGCTATTTTTGGAACACCCTGTATATTATGTTAAGGAAAAATATTCAGAACTGAATTTCGGATATGTTTTTGTTACTTATGCCACCTAATCGACAGTAACATCAGATCAAGGTCCACGAAACTCATCGTGGTGAAGGGTTAGATTTTTACGCCTGTCATTAGCCTTAGTTTTGACCACCATGCAGAGGAAACAGATATTGTTTTAACGTATACAAGCATTAAAAAAACTTGAAATGAAATTTTTAATTTTAGTTACTTACAGAGGCGTCCAAATCCACAACTGAGGTGTTTTCTCAGTTTTTGTATTCTGGAGGACTTTTTCTCTTTTGTCGTTACTTCTGAAAAAAAAAATAAAGCATTTTAAATACGGATCAAGTATAGATACAGTTTCAAAAGTGCTCATTTAAAATATTTTACTATCATTAAATATAATTTTGTACATAATTCGTCCAATATTGTCGAAAAACTGAAGATCTGTTCAATGTTTTTTATCATGAATGATTAATTATAATCACTGAATGAGGTTATATATATACAATTCCTTTGGCATTGTAATTTTAGGATGATTTTGGAGTTACAATATTTGTTACCTGTATCATACATAAGCATATTTCTGTCAACACGTGATATGTATCGAACAATAAAGTAAAATATTTGAAAATAGTGCAACACAACCGTTATTACTTGTATATACGCATTCATGCTCTGACTACACATGAAAACAATAAAAAATTTTTTATTTCTTTCAAAACGCATATATAGAACAATTATGTTCCGATTAAAATTAAATTCCTCACATCTTAAGGAAATAATATCTAGTGAAAGCAAATGATGTCATTTTTTATTATTAAATATATATTATTTAAATTCCGGATTGGACAGTTAAAATTCTTAGGTAATATACACAGTAAAATAATTTAAATTACGCAAGTATATAAAAATTATTTAAGCATTTATATTTGTAAAAAAATTTCTGTTGTTAAGAAAGCTGAATTTTTTATTCAAAGATATCTTATATTAAATGAAATTAAGACAGAAATACAAGACACTCTTTTATGTCTAAAATTTTATATTTTCAATCACAAATTAATCAGATGGAAATCATATAAATAATTATAATTCTGTCCTTGTTGTCATTGGCAAATGCTACGGAAGGAAGTTTTCAGCATTGTTACTTAAAAATCGATGCAGTTTTTAAAACCTTAATTAAATTTCTTCTTTCAGGTAATAAAATATTTATTTCCCTTAATATATAGACCATTCATTGCAGCTAAAAAAGCTAAAAACATTCAGTAGAGCATGTGAATTGTTGAGTGAATATATCGTTTCAGGAAATTCAAAACAATATATTCCAAGATGCAAGGTGTGAATCGAATTTTTTTTCTCCTTCAGAATTTCAAAATCTGTCAATGTGGAAAAGGTATATAGATAAAGGAAAAATAAAATAAAAAATTAAATTTGTATAAAAAGCTCTACTACACGGTGAATGGAGCTTAGGTATTTGTGAGTTTTTTTTATCTTAAAAAATATATATAAAAAATTATGTTAAATTAAATTAAAGCGCTTTTTACATTGATTACTATGTATTTTATAACATTGATAAAGATGAGAGCACATGATAATAGTAACTGATTGTAAGGAAGAAAAAAAAAACACGCCAAGTACATTTTCATCACCTTTATTAGTATTCAATATTTTTTTTAAAAAATCTACTGCCGAAATTACAGTACATGATATAGTAGAAAACGAAAAAAAGCTTGGTTCGGAACTATTCGACGGGGCGGGAAGAGAAAGTTAGGGTTATGAAATGCTACAATGTATTATTCACTACTCAGTAATCAATTATTATCGCTTTTGGTTCTTGATATTGAAGAAAGTTAATTTTATCAACACGCTTTTTATTAGCTTCACCTGTATGTAACGGAATCTTTGAACTCGATTTTTACCCACTTCAAAAGGGCAGATTAATTCGAAATTTTGCACATTTGTCAAGGACCTATGACAATACAATAATTTCATAATTTTGTTCCAGTGTCCTGATCAGGATCATCAGGATTAACAATTACCTATTTACTCATTTGGCGACTAAATCCATATCCCATTTCCAGATTTGGCGACTAAAGGATTAAGTTACATCCCTATAAGGCGAATTTTTTACTTTTTAGTTCGATTAACTATAAAAGCTTGTTTTTTACTTTTTTTTAAACTATAATTTTTTATTTTTATAGTCTAAAGCAGTTTTTCTCAAACTGTGGGGCGCGTCCGCCTTTGGGGCCATGACAGCTCTACGAGGGGGGCGCGAGGGTATTGAAAAGTCGAAAACAGAAGATTATTTGTGAAAATAAAATAAATTTAGTGAAATTAAATAAACAAAATACAATCTAGCATAATAAAAAATAAAATACACATTTACATTGATATATTGCACTCATAAATGTATCAGTGTTACACGTTCTATTTTATAATTTATTTAACAATACTAAGTTAAGAACGTTTAATAAAATTAACAATGACCCTATTTGATTGTTATATATAAAGTTACATACAAAAAAGATATATAAAGAACTTATCTTGATAATTTGTACGGTTTATAATAAGTCCTTTAACTGCCAAATAAAAGTTACGCTATTAGCATCCCAATGCCACCCGTTTTCCCCACGTTTTCGCTCGTATAAAATATATTGGAGTGGGGGCGGGGGAGGAAGAATAAAGAAGTAATTAATCTGAAATAAGTAAATCCTTCGCAAACATTGTCAAGGTCCTTTTATTGCATTCCAAAATTTTATGGATAGTAATGCACGGAAAAGATCGTACTTCGGAAAGACGTATATATACGTCAGGGAAAAGCAAAGCTTTGGCTGAGCGAGACGTTTTTATACTCCGGTGGCATTTAAGAGGTTAAAGTCGTATTGTAGTTCAATGATGAAAGTATAGTATTATTTAATTTGTACGGTTTATAATAAATCCTTTAACTGCCAAATAAAAGTTACTCCATTAGAATCCCAATGCCAACCTTTTATTGCATTCCAAAATTTTATGGATAGCAGTGCACGGAAAAGATCGCACTTTGGAAAGACGTATATATACGTCAGGGAAAAGAAATGCTTTGGCTGAGCGAGACGTTTATATAAGCCGGTGTGGCACTTAAGTGGTTAAAGTCGTATTGTAGTTCAATTATCAAAGTATAATATTATTGAATTCAATACATTGCTATTGTATGAGGGGGGGGGCGATGAAAATTATGTTTGAAACTTTGAGAATTAATTAAGGTATCCGACTACGTTCGAACCATGATTTTGCAAAAGCGTGTAAATGGATAATATTTATGATATTTAGTGTCACTTAGATTAGAATACATGTATAAAATTGTTCTAAGGACATTATGACGAAAAAAAAATTATTTAATTACAATATTTTGGCAAAAAATTAACGTAGAATAACCTTTTTTTCCAAATGTTCTCCTTTTGTAAAAAATGCTTCTATTGTATTAATATTTTGCCTGTATATAGCTCAGATCTCTGTACAGAGGCTCAACTAGAATTTTTGAAACGCATAGCATGGAAGTCGGTTTATCCATGTTTTACGAAAACAGAAGGGAGAAATTTTAAGAAAATACGCCGATAATTATTTCAAATGGTTGTAACTCTGCAAATAATTTGAATTTTTCAAAAATCATAGTTGAGCCTCTGTACAGAGGTCTGAGCTATATACAGGCAAAATATAAATAGAATAGAAGCATTTTTTTACAAAAAAAGAACATTTGGAAAAAAGGTTATTCTAAGTTAAATTTTTGCCAAAATATTGTATTTAAATAATTTTTTTTGTCAAAATGTCCTTAAAACAATTTTATACATGTATTCTAATCTAAGTGACACTAAATATCATGAAAATTATCCATTTATGCGCTTTTTTTAAAATCACGGTTCCGAACGTAGTTGGATACCTTAAGTGTTTTTCCATTTTTTCAAAAAATCGACCTATTTCTGGCCATATTAAAAATTTTGAAATTATATTTTCAAATTAATATATTTTCTCCTATTCTCCTGACCATAAAACATCTCGGCAAAGGTAGGTTTTGATTAATAATTATCTCTTTTTCTCCAAAAACCACTATCAACTCATATATATATATATATATATTACAAAATTCTCGCAGAATTATTATAAATCGTAAAGAAAGAGCCTTGAGTTGAGTTGCATCACTCTAAAACAAATACAAATTAGACAACATAAAACTCACAGACCGGCACATTTATACCATAAAACCTTTCAGTTCCGATTCACCTGTTGAAATGTTTTCGGTTTTACAAGCAGCTGTATCAACCCAGCTTCCTTTTTCATAAATACTTCCGCGTAAAGATAGAAACTAGTCGTGATCCAGAATTTTAGATGCAAAATCATAAACTACTAACCATAAACTGTCGCGCAATACGCTCAGTTCTTACGTCTTTCTTTCCTTTCTGATTTATGGTAATAAAACATAAAAGCAAAATTCCCATATTTTATGACTTTATCTGCATTCTGAATGACGGTAATTGCGTTTCAGCTGCCATTACAGAAGTCACAATATCATTCTTAAAAAGAGCATTAAAATCGTTTGGGCATGTTTTTATATAATATAATAAATTACTTTTCATTGCATATAGAATTTAGTTGTTTTCTTTTCAAATTAGAACATAAAAAACACCCGAAGCTGTGCTTTAGTGAAAGATTAAATAAATTAAAAGATTTTAAAAGCGATATTAAATGAATTCGCTTCTTTTTTTTATACATTATTCTCCTGTTTGAATGACGTGGAAAAAATGTTAAAGCTTATTTTTTACCAAATAAATTGAATAAGGTACTTCCTTTTTGAAGTGATAACTTCCTAAGGAGCATTTAGCTGAAGAATGAATTTAAATGAAGCGTCAAATTCGGGTACGTAACGCTAATTCAGTTTTTCTCGGCTCTAGTTGGAAATCGTGTTGGGATCGGCAACTCTTGCTTAGTTTTGAATTGAAAACTTTTTCGGCACGTGTTTTTTTCAAGTAAAAATTTCATGCACACTTTTTTCCATTAAGTTTTATTTTCTTTCTTTAACCCTCTCTCTCTCTCTCTTTATCTACCGGATTATTATTAACTGCAGTTTTTTTCACGCAATATTGTTTTTTGAATCACTACATTGAAAATTAAAGGATATATATATAAACAAAATACTCAACTTTGGGAAATTTAATTAGTTAAGAGCTAATTAATTAATTAAAGATATTCCACTGTAAAATTAATTATACACACTTTTCACTTAAAATAAATAGTCGAATCGTTTTCTAAGGTCTTCATTAACATACAAAAAATGATACTTAGATTTTGACATTAACTATTTTTTCCGAACAAAAATGACAATATTCACAAACCGCGCTGAAAACGCCGTCAGCTAAAAACGCAATTTCTGCAATAAAACTATTCGCCTTCCCCGCTAAAATACTCATCTTAGAACCCATGCTGCCATATATCTTGGAAGAGTGGATTCTAAAGAATATTCCTGCTAAGTATCGTCAGAGTATTCGGAAAAATGGTTATTCCATGTAATTTTAAAGTGAGTGGTACTTATAAGTACCGTCGGTAGATAAAGGGTTAAATATTACTGTCATGCAGCCCACTTCTACTCAACTTTCGGTAGTGAAAGAGAGAAGAGGAGCGCAAGCGAAAGTAATGGAAAAAAGAAAAGCGATTATTCTTATGTAGAAATTCGGAAGAGGGATTTAGACTAGTTATTATAAGAATATTTTAAAGTTTGTTATGAAGCTGCCACTCTCCGTTGAGAACCAGAGGTCTTAACGAATCCTCTAGTAAAGGTGAGTTTGATTTTTCCGTTGAACATTATTTAGGATCAATAATCTTTAAGGTATCCGACTACGTTCGGAACCGGGATTTTAAAAAAGCGCATAAATGAATAATTTTCATGATATTTAGTGTCACTTTGATTAGAATATATGTATAAAATTGTTTTCAGGACATTTAGACAAAATTTTTTATTTAAATACATTTTGGCAAAAAATTAACTTAGAATAACCTTTTTTCAAAATGTTCTCCTTTTATAAAAAATGCTTCTAAAATAATAATATTTTTTGTGTGTGTGCGTATATAAATTAAAGACTTCTCCAGAGAGTCTGAACTATTTTGTTTGAAAAATTCACATTATTTTCAGAGTTACAACCCATTGAAATAATTATCAGCGTTTTTTTTTTAAAAAATTTCTCCCCTCTGTTGTCGTAAAACATGGATAAACCCACTTCTAAGTTATATATTTCAAAAATTCTAGCTGAGCCTCTGCACAGAGGTCTGAGCTATATGCAGGTAAAATATTATTATAATATTTTGCCTGTATATAGCTCAGGAGGAGGATAGCTCACAAAAGGAGAATATTTTGAAAATGGGTCATTCTTTGTTCATTTTTTTTCAAAATATTGTACTTAAATAATTTTTTATTGTAATATTATTCTTAAAACAATTTTATATACATTTTCTAATCTAAGTGACACTAAATATCATAAATATTATCCATTTATACAATTTTGCAAAATCACGGTTCCGAACGTAGTCGGATACCTTAAAAATGTCACAAAAGTTGAATTGAAAGCTGTATTAGGAGAAATAAGTACATGAATCGTTTAAAATCGTTGATTTAAAGAAATACTTTTGAAATACTCAAAAATTTTTAAAGATAAGGAATTTGTCTTGGACTTCCCTGCGCCCACAGTTGTGCGACGTAAAAATGAAGAAGATATGCACAGGTTACGCGCTTGCAACAACAAACGGAATTGGTAAATTCAACGTATTTTGTTGTGTGTGTGAGTGTTGAAAGTATTCCTTCATTAGAAAAAAAACTCCTTAAAGCTGTAAAAATAATGGAACGCTCTGTGCCAAGAAGAAACGGAACATGGGATCTGATTTTTGATTCAGTAGAAAGAGAATTTATGCACAAAAATGTGCCAATTAAAGAATAAAAATCTGAAATCTTAATGACGCTTATTGGTTAGAAATTCACTAATATTTTGGTTTATATTGGTGATGATAGCTAAGAGATTACGAAAAAATAAAAGCATTAATTGTGAAAGAGTATTAATACTCTTTTGTTTTCTCAGAGAATTTTCAGAAAAGTAAACGGTTCTCTGGACATAAGTTTTCCTGACCTTACATAGTATACGGTATTGGCGACATTATATGAAGGAAGCACGCGTGGCTGCTAATGAGGTTGTTTCATGTGACGTCATAGTCACATGATAGTGAAATCCACGTGATTCTAGCCAATCAATTCAAAAACTCATGTGACGTCATAGTCACACGATAAAAACTATCTTGTGTTTCCAACTAATCATTTCACGCGTTCCGTTGTTGCCAAGTTTTGCTCTTTGCAGAAACTTTCTCTGAAAAAGTACATATGTATACAAAATGCATTTTATTTAAAAGTATAAGCATAAAATACGATTTTTTTTTAATTTAAAAATTATTTTTGAAGAAATTTTTTTCCTTAACATTTAAACATCTTTAACCAAATATGAAATAAGAAATTTTATCTGAGTTTTACAAATAGAACAAGTACAATTAGTTTAATGTTTGTTTTGAATACAATGGAAAACATGTGTTTGTTTTTATCATGTGACTTCATGAATCAAGCCCATTCAGCACATACAACACATGGGAAATCAGGGTTGCCAACTTGACGAGTTATCTTGAACGTTGGCATTGTTGCGATAGAACGTAAGTACCATATAAACACACATATTATATAAATATAATATACATATATAAATATTTTTAAATAATTAGACTAACTGAAATTTAAATCGTTTCGACTCATATAATAAAAATAATGCATAGTTATTTAAATATTGCCCTTAACAGAAAATGGAAAAAATAAACAAATTCCCTGATGATTGGGCACGAAAAGTGAACTACTTAACATCCGCATGCGAAAATGTCGTAAAAGAAAACATAGTACATTCAAACAATTGGATACTCTTGCCCGGAATAAATCAGAAATTCTTACTTCTATCTTGTAGTCATAAGCACACACAATTTTTTTTTGTATCAAGCATATTGTGGAATACGTAATAATTCCACTTAAGACACATTGTGTTAAAAATGATAGAAATTAAGCTTACTTTTTATTATTAAATATAATTCGATTATTGTATAAGATTAAATTTTTTTAACGTGTGGAATATTTCTGTGTTAGAGTTGTATAATCTGCTATATATAGCTACTAGAATCTTACGGTTGAGTCTAAGTTAGCTATATAATAAGTACAATTGCAAAAGTGCTTTAAAATTTTTTAAGTATATAAAACTAAATAAGAAAAGATATTATTAATTCCTTATTATTATAAATGATATTTTACTTGGCAGAAAATGCTTGAATATTTTTTAAATATCTTTATAATATTACGTTTTTTAAAAGATTTTTCTTAACAGTTTTAAGTTTCTGCTTGTTGTACTTATCAGAAAAGAAAGATATTATTTTTAAGCATTTTTAAAGGATTCTGGAATCTGATTTCGGATCATGATGAAAATATAAAGCAACACTTGAAATGCATAATGAAAATATAAAGAAAACGATACTTTTCTTGCAATTTTTGCAAAATTTCTAATTTAGAAAATTAGACTACTTTAGAAGAAAGGTAAAACTTACATATTCCATATGTTTTTAATTTTATATAAATATTTGTCTTATAAAAATATAACGCAATTTAAAAGCAATTTTCTATTATTGCTTTACAAAATGTTCTTAAAAAAAGATTGAGTGCTTGTAAATATTATTTTTAAAATGGTTGGATAGTTTTCTATATTTTAATATAAATATAAATATACTTCAGTTTTTCTTTCTAATTTCCGCGATCAAAACTAAACTATTTCACACCTCTCTTAGCTCCCAGAAAAATACAAAGAAATATCAAATGTCTGCTAGATCTCTTTTATAAGAAAATAATCCCTATTCGAAAAATAATTTGTATGCCTAGGATATCTCTGCAAAGTATCAAATATATTTTTATTCTTTAAAATATAAATTTAATAATACATCTTTTGTTATACCATTTCTGACAAAATAATGAAGTAGCAAAATTTTTTGAAAGATATTTGTGATGTAAATTATTATTATAGATATTGCAATAACACATAATTTAAAATATCAATGAGAATAAAATACATAGATACCACGACAATGCTTTTATACATTTTTAATATTCCTGAAATGAAAATGTACGATATTCAAGGTACTGCTAAAAATTTAACATATTTGCATATTGATATTTACTATACCAAAGTAATGCATTATTTATACAAGACAGACATATTATGAATGTTTCATAACAATTTGTTTTTTAAATAATAAACATTACTATTTTACCACATATTTTGAATATGTATTTTCTTCAAGCTAAATCTTTTCCTTATAAATCTACATATTAATAAAATTACTTTTTTAATAATATTGTTGAAAAATTGTGAGGGGAAAAAAACAACCGATGATTCCACTTATTTGAATAATTTTTTTTCCAATGGGGCTGCGGATTGGTATTTTTATTTTTGTAGTCCTGGTACATTCCCCAGGAGCTGGTATCCCTTTTTAGTTAGGCACCATATAAGCGATACCATGTGTCGCAAGTAATTCTGACGTCCAATTTAATCCCCATAGGAAGGCACCTAAGCTGTGACGATGCGAATTTTGTTCTAGGAATTTAATCTTTCCGAGAGCACCTGTGGTGGTGTGATATCTATATAAACTAGTACCAAACATCACGCGATGACGATCGGTTTGGCGTGGTCGATAAAGTACTCGCGTACGGAACGGGAGGTGCTCAGATCGAATACTTCCTTCCTTCATTGGTGACCCGGCCATACAAAAAAACCGCATCTTTTCACGCGCCGCAGTCGTGGTACCATCGATCCACCGCAAAAAGCAACCAATCCGTCAAACATTGACGCAAATAAGCCGTCGCTCAAGAAAGCCGTCTCACACAAATGACGCAATCTCAAGCCGTCACGCACGAGGACGCAACCCACAAAGTGACGCAACTGTTCATATGCTCGCCATGAATATAGTATCGTTCGTTCACCTATTCGCCGAATCACTGACGTAGGGGTATGTGGCAGTGTGATATCTATATAAACTAGTACCAAACATCACGCGATGACGATCGTTTAGGTGGGATCGATTAAGTACTCGCGTACGGAACTGAAGGTGTTTAAATCGAATCCTTCCTTCCTTCACACCCAAACCAAACATGCACTCAAGGGATTTTTTATATGCCGAATAATCATACAACAGGAACGCTGTCGATTTTCTGCAACATGAAAATCCACCGACTTGGGCCGAGGTCGAACACGCAACTTTGGGTGCAGAAGACCAACGACAAACCATCCACACCACTCCGACGGCATTATTTTAATAAAAACGGATTTATTAATGGACATGGTCGAACAGATGGTTGCATGAAGAAAAATCGACGTATATGTACACACAAAAAACATTATAACAGATTATTTACAATTCTACAAATCGCACTCGTTATAAACAAGCTTTGTAACGTTCTAGAAACGGCTCTCAGAATAGTTCCACTAGTAGGAACTCTTTCTCTACTATCACAGTCAACGCACAAATAGATTCTGATCTCAACTGCACACTCTTCTGAACTCAACTGATGTTTGTTTCAAAGTTCTTTTATATAGTACCATGGAAATTTCCAGAAAGATAGACTCTAGAGACATTTCTCGATGACGTCTTAGCGAAATCATATTTTTCCGCCAAGTTTGTTGCCAAGGAAGATATATCGCCAATCTGATAATTCTGACCACATCTTCTATGGTTGTCGTAATCTTATTAAATTACATGCTGGGAAGCGAATTTTACATGTAAAACAATTTCCCCACAAGGAGAGTGTTGTCGCAGAAAAGCAACATACATGCCACGTGTTTCAATACCTTACTTTATCCTTAGAAAATAAGACCGATTCTTAACCTTTTATCTATCGACGGTACTTATGAGTACCATTCACTTTAAAATTACATGGAATAACCTTTTATATGAATACTCTGACGATATTTAGCAGGAATATTCTTTTAAATCCCCTCTTCCAAGATATCTTGGAAGAGGGGATTTAAAAGCACGGATTCTAAGCTGAGTATTTTAGCAGGGAAGGCAAATAGTTTTATAGCAAAAATTGCGTTTTTGGTTGACACTTTGATCGGATTGCGAAGGTTGTCATTTTTGTTCCGAAAAAGTAGTTAATATCAAAAAGTAAATGTCTCATTTTGTTTTGTATGTTAACGAAGACCTTAGAAAACGAATTTAACTATTTATTTTAAGTGAACAATGTATGTAATTAATTTTATAGTTGAATGTCGTAAATTAATTAATTAGCTCTAACGGATTAAATTTCCCAAAGTTGAGAATTTTGTTTATGTATATCTCTTAATTTTCAATGTAGTGATTAAAAAAAAAAGTATATCATGGAAAAAACCACAGTAAATCCTAATGCAGTAGATAAAGTGTATAAAATCTATTCTTAAATATCATCTGGCAGAAAATAAATTTTCTTTTCTGCTTACCCTAGATTTTTAAAAGGAAAAACAACTACCAAAGAATGATGAAGTATATAAATATTTCTGAAGAAAATTCCAGGTTTTTTCTTATCATAATGGAAACAGCGTCACTCTAAAATCTTCTGATAGTAAAATTATTCATGAAGGCTTTTAATATGCAGGGAAAGAAATATGCATTAGTCCTTAAGCCAGTCATAAAATTCCACACGTACAAAATGTCTCCTCCCGTTTCCTTTTTTTTTTTATAAAAAAAAAATCGAATTCCACGATACAGTTACAAGGACCGACAAATTATCTCACGGAAACTAAATCCTTCTCATAACTACCACACTATTATTTTTTATTTTTATTTTTCGAAAGAATAAAAAAAGAGCCACCTCCACAAAACCTGTCTCGACTGCTGATTAGATTTCCTATACTTCGAAGCCTTACAAGCTTCGATGTTTAGGCTTAGCAAATGTCAAAAGACGAACAAGAAGCAAAACCCCAACAGCTTGTCATATTTCCTCAGAATAAAAACAAGACAACAAAGATTTCCACTGTCTCTTCGATAATCTGTTCATCTGCCTTCTTCGTTCGAGGGAAAAAGAGAGGGAAAAAAAGACAGTCTTTTCATTCATTGGAAGGAAAGGGTTGTAGAGAAGGGACAACCGCGGTTCCAGTTAACGATTTCCGATGACGGTGACCTCATTTTCAACTGTGAATGGAGGATACGAATAGATTGGCGCTGGCTTTAATCTGCCATGTAAGGGGGCTGGAGACGCTGGACTTATTGATAGCTGAGATATTTTAGCCGAGTGGGAGGGAGAGAGAGAGAGATGCACAGAGAATTTTGAACTTTCTAGTGGCATTCGAAATTGGAATTGCAGAATGGAGTTCTAACCGATATCGTAATCTTACGCTGGTTTTTTAAATTTTGCTTTCATGATTGCTTCAGGAAAATTTGTTTTCGATGTGCTTTTCAGAACTATTTATAAATGAGATAGATTTTTTTATATAAGTATAAAGAAAATAAATATTTTTTTAATGCAGAGTAGTCCATTACACATGGAACATGCTTGATGAATTTTTAAATGCCAACGCTCTAATGGATTGTGTTTTAATATTTTATAGATGAACTTCGTAAAAAAATTGTTTAAACTACAAAGGCGTTGTAATCTACTTTCACAATTAAAAATTGAAAAAAATAAGTAAAAATTTAATTTTTTATTTTAAAACTTTTTAATTTTTAATTGTACTTCAATTTACTTTATTCTTCATTCTTGAAGGAGCTTCACGTAATTGATTCGAATACATGATTTTTAATGAATCATTTGACTTTTTTCATTCCACTTTTCCGAAATTTTCAATAAATTGGCCACTTATACGAAACGGATTATTTTATTTTTATTGAAGTCACATAAAATAATTTCCGTGCTCCACAAATATCATATGGGGCTTACAGAAGTAAATAAAACAAACAAAATAGGACAAATAAACTAAAAAGTAAATAACAAAGTAAAAATTACGAAACAATGAAAAAACAAAAACAAATAGGTTACAAAGACAAAAAATGCATAACAAAATAAAGCAATTACGTAACAAAACCAATACAATGAAGTTATGATATCAAATCAATGAAGATATACAATAATGTGAACGAAGCTTTACTTGAAACAAGCTGAAAAATATTAGACTGACCGTTGATTTTAAAAGCATGCAGTTTAACTTTCAATCATTTTCTTTCTTCAATTGAGAACAAAAAAGAATAAAATGTTCAACATGTTTCACCATGTATTTACAAAGTTTAGAGAGACACAGGTTAAATCTATTGAAGTACACTTTAAAATTACCTTGATCAGTAAGGAATTGTGTGATTTTTAAGAATTGTAAAAAAGTCATGACAAAACCGAATTTCAGAAATGTTCGAAAAAAATTTCTTTGTCAGAAAAGAGTGAGCTGATTGCGAAGTGTTCCAAAAGAGTGACAACATTTTCTTCACTTTTTTCTTCTTGTAAAACGATTTTGAAATATTAACTGATACTTCAATCTTCCTGTTCGCTAAGGAATTTGTCAAGAAATCAGCCATTTCGTTCTTAAAAATTCCAGAATAGGCATGGACAAAAGTAAAAGACACTTGAACCCTTAAGAATATTAAGATTTTGAAGTTGAATAATTAAAGCAGTTTTACTTCTCTCATCGAGGTTATATTATTTGTAAGATTTGAAGACTATGTGAGTTCAGGGAGTGTGCGTATTAACGGATATCACTTTATATCCTTTTCTATGTGAATATATTAAGTTTTCAAACATATAGAAGAAAAACATCTAGGTGTTTAAAAATATATTTTTTGCTCCTCGTCTTTAAGACTCAATGTATCCGACTACGTTTGGAACCATGATTTTACAAAAGCGTAAAAATGAATAATTTTTTTTAATATTTATTGTCACTTGAATAAGAATATACATTAAAATTGTTTTAAGGATATTAATATAGTAAAAATTACTTAAATGCAATTTTTTAGAAAAAAAATGAAGAAAAAATGACGTGTTTTTAAAAACATTCTCCTTTTATGAAAAATGCTTCTATAATAATAATTATTATTATTTACCTATATACAGTTAAGACTTTGGTCCAGAACTTGAACAATGATTTTTGAAATATATAACCGATTTTTATTTTAATATGTCGAAGTAGAAAAATTTTAACAAAAAATCTTTCAATCAATAATAACTCTGAAAAGAATAGAAATTTTTGAAAAAATCCTAGTTCACGCACTATGGAGAAGATTTAGTTAAATATACACAAAATATTATTATAGAAGCATTTTCCACATTCCATAACCCTATTTTTTTGCCATCTCCTCGGCAACTGTAACTGCATAACTCTTATTATAGTAATATTTACAATAATAGTAAAATTATAGCTTCAAATAATGGCAAATAAATTACACATAAAAAATATTAATAAAGAATAAAATTAAAAACATAAATAAAAGTTTTTTTTATAACTTAACAATTCTGAATGTAAAATTTTAAAATGACAGTTCGATTTCTTTTAAAAGGTCATAATTGTCCTTTAATTAGTTATAATATTTTAGTAATTTCTTAAATTAAGAGAAAAAATTTTAGCAAAATATTTTTTTACCTTCATTTTCCACCTTTGAGTTATTTTTAATTAAATTTCAACGAACCTCATCAATCAAAGTTAGGAATTAAAATTAAAACATAAAACTATTTTGCATTAGTTTAATAACATAATTCCTTCCGATATGATTTTCTTTTTCAAGTCGTTTGAATTTATTATCTTTCAATGTGTGAAAGTTCATTTATCAAATGTCAGAAATATTAATGAAAAAAAAATTCTTTCTAATTATTACAGAGACAAAAAAGTTAATAATGAAACTAAGCATATTTTAAAGGAATTTAAGAAATTTAAATAAGCCTTATTCGTTTTAATTATATAAGTAAAAATGTTGGAATGCTATGAAAATAACAATTACTTAAAAAAAACTGATTAAAAAAACATTACTTTTTCCTAGGAGTATCAGGCTATTAATAAATATTGGTACTTTTCCATCTCGCCAAGTTGGCACTATTGGTGACAACACACAATATACACATAAAAATAATATTAAATGTTAATTCTCACAAGATTTTCCACATTCATTTTTGAAAAATGAAAAAAACGTTACTGGTAAGAAAAGACCACCACTGGTTTTGAAAATGTGGATGTAAAAGGTTACCAATGACAATTTTCTGTTTGGCGTCGGTTATATCATTTTTGGCGACTTTATCTCCTGCGCCGACGAAACGGAAAAGTAGCAAAATATATTTACCTTTTTTTAGCTATAAAATAGTTTATGATTTTTTATGTTAAACAAAAAAGAAATTCGGTTAAAAAAGGAAAGGATATTTTTCGTTTTATGTCTTTGGTTTCAATTCTCATTCCTATTAAAACTCTGAAACTTGTTACACAATAAGAATCCAGAAGAAGAAGAAAAAAAAACCTTTTATCTTTGAAAAAATTTCACGAAAAAGAAATATGAATTTACCGAAAGTATCATTAATCTATATGAAGGCCTCAAATGCGTTTCGTGAACATTTGCTTGTTTTTAGTTTTTTCCCTTGCGCGAAAAAAAAAAAAAAGATATAAAACAACAAAAAATAACAGTTGTTTTTATTCCTGGCGTTTTATCAAAATTTCATTAACAGCTGCTAGGCTTTAGGGAATACTTCCACGAGAAAATGAAGTTTTTTCCCTCCTAAATGTTCAAAACATTTATCCTCCAGACATACACATTATAAAAATAATATTTTATTATTGGATTGAAAATGCCTGTAGGGAATATGTATTCCACGCTTTTTTTACCAGGTCAAATTTACATTTATTAAAAACTTGCTGTTCTTTCTTTATCAGGAAAGAATCCATAGAAGATATAGAACAAAAAATTCTACTATATCTTGTTAACTTTCCAAGGAGAATGTATCTTTTCAAATATTTTATTACAGATATAGTATTTTATTGTATGTTAAGATAAATGGAAGAAATTTTTCGACCAAACTATATTATAGTTTTTATATTTTTATTATTAAATGTTGTTTCGTTCAAACTTAAAAGAGTTAAATATAAATTGTTATTTTACCAAGGCAATTGAAAGAAATCTTCTTATTTTTACAATATATATATTTCAGTATAGTTGTCGTAAACAGTTATAGTATTATCATAAAACAATGTAGCTATTATATATAATATTTTGAACAAAATGATCGCCAAGTACATAATTTTTAATTGAAGCATATTATTTTCTTCAGACTTAATATTTATTAAAGAAAAACATTTTCATTATTTGTTAATAGTTTTTAAACAACAAATGAAAATTTAAAATTATATTTCCAGAAGTATTTGCAATATTAATGATGTAATAAATGTTTTCTACCTTCTAATAGAAATTAAAAATAACATTTAGTCTTATTGCAATAGGAGAAATCGCTTTAGAATCATCTTCGAAAGTTACACCTTTTTCTTGTAATAATCATTGTTACAATAACTATACATTATTTTTATAGAAGTAATTAACATTAATTATGTTGTAAACTCTATACAGCAATAGTACTTTCCCCCAAAGTATTTTTTCACGCTATACATTTTAAGCATGAATCTTGCCTTATCAAAATTACAAAAAACTTTTTTAAAAATAGAAATTGGCTTAATGTTTTTGCGTGATACTTTAATGTACAGTTGGATGAATTTTATACATTACTAAGACTGTTAAATAATACACAAAACTAAATAATTTGTTCACCACTTAAAAATATTCGCGAATTATTACCAGGAAAATATCTAAATATTTGTTTCAATTTAAAAACAGACTAGACAATAAATCCAAATTAATAAACCGAAATTATAAATAATCGCAAAGAAAAAAAACCCATCTTGATTTATTTTAACTGTAACGTTAAACAATTCATATTATACAAGATAAATGAAATCCAACTATTAATACTCCATTCTGAGATCTCTAAAATAATAATACTGTCTTTTTGACTTTCATTTTATTTATCAATAACAGCAATAATTAGAAATTTAAAATAAAAATAATATTGTATACCATCATTTTTT